>CABFVX010000671.1:99270-132362 GCA_902151425.1 Timema shepardi | reverse complement strand
CTCAGAATTCTCAAACTTCTGTTCCGAATTAGGAATCAAACAAAAATTGATTGCACCATATCATCCGGCTTCCAATGGTTTAGCGGAAAGGGGAGTGCAGACTTTTAAAGCCTCTCTCAAAGCAGCCATACTGAGAGGAAGCAATATTAGTAATGCTATAACTCAATTCCTGATAGCCTATAGGAGGACTCCCCATTCCATCACTGGAGTATCTCCTGCATCTCTCTTTTTGGAACGTACGCTAAGGAGCCGTATAGATTTAGTAAAGCCTTTAGGTCCCCTAGCCCTTCAATTGTGTCCCGAGGATCCGGTGGATGTTCCAAGAATTTTCGAGGAAGGATCAAACGTCGCTTTCCGTTCCTACAGAAACCCTGAAAAAAAGTGGCTTTTGGGAATTGTCAAAGAAAAAAAGGGTGATTTACATTATTTAATAAAACAAGGGGATAGCACCTATTTCCGCCATGTGGATCAGATGAGGCCAGTCGGGGAGGAACTCGGTAGACAACATGTGAACACAAATGGTAGCCAGACTCCAAGATCAAATCCGATACCATCTAGGAGGTCAATAGCAGTCGATCCATCTGAACCCCCATTGCTATCAGCGCCGTGCACTTCGCCCAGGAGTCAGTTTGAGTCACCCACTCAAGAGAAGAGAGCCAGCCCTCCTCATGAAAGAATCTCACCCAGGAGTAAGCCTTTGGACCTACCCCAGGAGATGAGGCAGCCCATCAACGAAGAGTCAGCCTCAAGAGGTACGCCAGTTCGATTGACCTCTACTAGGAGTGGCCGCGTAATTAAGCAACCTGCAAAGATCGACCTCTGAAGAAAAGAAATTTTGGGAACGTGTTTTTTTCCCCTCAACGAATTCAATTCAAGTAATGTCAAGTGTCAGGTGGTGATGGGGGGTGTTCAGACTAAGGAGGGAGGAGTGTTATGAATGTGAAGAAATGTGTTGTCAAGTGATTGGCTACACTGGGATATACACGCCAGTGTGGAAGATAGTGGGTGTGGACATAAAGTTGTGTCAGTCATGAAAGTGAACAAGTCTCTTCAGTACGTAGTGTAAACTGAAACTATAGCAAGTTATCACGTTGTAGTATGTGCTAAGTAGCCTCCAGGATTGTCTAGAATATAACAAACTCTATACATTTTATCATGCTATACAAAAAGGACAATCGTTTGACAACTTTTTAACGGCACTTAAGAAGTTAGCGTCACCATGTGAATTTAAGGACAAGGAAATCCTTATTTTAGGACGTCTAATTTTTGTACATCTTTATAAGTCTCTTATGGAGCGGCTGTTACGGGATCTATATATGAAATTGGCGAAAGCTTCTGAAATCAGTCACCACCAAGCCCAAGCCATAAAATTTAACCAAAATAGCAAATAAATTGGTGGATGCGCGTACAAGCAAAATCAACCAAAATAAATGTAGGTGTAAAAAGTGCTGTTATAGTCATCCATATGAATCTTCCCGGGATTATGGGAGGAAATGCGCCTACTGCCATCAAAATAATCACTTCGCAAAAGGGTTCCCAAAGAAGTATAAAAGTGTAAATAAGGTTGGCCTAAGTTTAAAACAAGTTGGACTAGAGTCTTAGGTAGAAAGTGACAGTGAGCAAAATAATGAATCCGAGACAGATAGTCTTTAGGTTGATAGTATTAAATCCGTAGACCACAAGCTCAAAGTTGTAAAAATAGACATGGTAAATGCTAAGTCGTGGAATGAGGATATAACAATTGAAAAAAAACACTTAAGAGTTAAATATGAATTGAATAGTGGAGCGGAGACAATAATTCTTCCTCTAAACATATTGAATCAGTCAAACCCCACACCCACATTAGAAAAACCTAAAGTGGTTTTGTTAACATTTGGTCAAAATAAAATATAGCAAGTGAGTAGTGTAAAACTATTATGTACAACTAGAAAGGATGAACAGGCATTCATATAATTTTCTATTGTCAGCCTGCAAGAGTGTAATGCCTTGATGCATGTGTAAGCCTTAACCTTGTAACGGTACTAGTATAGTACGTTATAATTATGACACCCCACCCCACGTGAACCTATAAGCATAAATTCTCTTTCGATTCATACTACCCACTCCGAAAAATATCTACATTAACTTATACCTCCTGGAATAGAACTCTTTTCTATTCTAGTTCCATGTACCCTCACGCTATATACAAACATCATAATACAAAATCAACTCTCTTCTATATAAACTGTTCATGTACTTAACCTCTGAATCTTCTTGCTAGCACACGCTTCAAGACTGGCCTAACATCGACACGTCCTAATTCGACGAGTGGGGCAAATCTGCCGTGGTGTCTCAAAACCGGATGTTCCGGTCTGCCTGGTCAAAAGTAATCTTATGGGAGTCTACAGGGATAACATTCTAGACGTGGGCTCGGACTTACCTGCCCTCTTGCGGAACGTGAAACCAACCATCAAATCATCACCTGATCACCTACGTCATCAGCGACTCCAGTTAAAAAGATCACCATCAACAAACCGCGGGTGATCTTGATTAAGACGTGATGACCAATCAGAGGGCGGGAAGAGAAATGGTGTACGTGTCCAAATGAATTCAGTGCTACACCAACGTGACGTCATCGGCAAGTTTAGACTTCTACCCCCCCTCCCTCCCCCCCTTGTTTCCCTTAACAACGAGACGCTATATAAAATGGCGGCGCTGAAGAAAACGATGACTATTGAAACCGGCACCACCATGGGTAACTTGTATGGACTATTAATATTTGATATCGTTGGGAGACGATTATTCCTGAAAATGGATTCTACCAGGAAAGTTGTAAAATTGTGTAAATCTTCATAATGCTTATTTAAATATTGAATCTATAGGTCATAAATTTAGGACTCTATTTTTCTAATTTCTGAGATAGTCTTATAGTTTTGGTTAAATTATGAGTATTTCGAAAGAGAAATTTTACTTTCAAAATCTATTATTTTGGTGTCGCCTCTAGGGGGATTGCATCTTTAATTCATTTGTAATATCTTTTAATTGCTGTTCGTACTCAACTAAGTTTTGTTGAGGTGCATTTAAATTCTTTTATAAATAATTTAAATTCATTCATTTGTTTTTTAATATCTATGTAAAGTAAATTTTATTATTTGTCTTATATAAACTTTAAGCTTTGCAAAGTCTTCTAAAATAATATCAACTCGGTAACCATTGTTAGTTTTCATTTATGTCGCGACCTAATAAAAGACTTTGATGATGCCATTTCAAGTGGTCCCTCGAGAGTTTTTGCTTATGGTCTGAAGTCGAACTTTTGCTTTAGTTTAAATTGTAATATTTGTAAGAGCGTAACCTTTTCAGTAAATATGTTTCTTTTTGTCTATTGAAACTCAGACTCTTTCTTAATAATAAAAATAAGGGCTCATAAAGTTTTTTATTGTTCGTAATTTTGTGTAAAGATTATTATTTGTTTTCTTTCGCATTTTAAAATAAACCATGTCAAATTGACTCTGCCTGTTATTCTTTTGTTTCTCGTTGAAACTATCCATTGCGCGATGTCTTCCAACTACAGATAGAGCCTTAAGGCCGCATGAATTATTGTCATTTTATTCAATAAACCATTATTATTACTTTTAACTCTTGATAATGCTGCTACCCCCTCCCCCCCTTAATACCAATAAGGTGAGGGAGACTGAAAATCAGGCAAGAATGTTACCTGGTTGAACAAAATATATTTTATTGTAACAAAAACAATAATAGTAAAATACATACATTAAACTGTGCGTGAAGCGCACCTCTCCTTTAACCAACGGAGTCAAATAGATCACAATGTAAACAAACTCGTAACCTCCTCAAGACGGTTACCAAACAACACTAAATATGTTGGGCTTGAAAATTATAAACAATGTACTGTTCGGGATCACAATATTATGGACTTTAGTTCCTTGGCTGCTTAATCTACAGGAATTGTTCCCAGAACAAGAGGTGGTATAACTGTAACTCCCGCGGAACAGTTATCCAGCCTAGTGTAAACATTAAGTTTTAAAGACGCTCGTAACAAACGTGACGTCACTGTAACCTAGTAAGCCCCAAATGCAAAAGTAAGCTAAGTGACATGTCAACTCTCAGTATTCGACTCGATAAATTGAGCCGAGTTCAAATGCTGCTAAACTCATGATGTGAACACAAGGCGGGCTTCGAACCCTGGGACCACAGACAAACTCTGGGCGCTCTGGTCATAAACCAGTATTTACAAAAATATATATTACAAGAAAGATTGGGCTCAGACCCCTAACTTAGGCGGTGACGAAAGGCGACGGTCTCACTACATGCCGCGGTAAGCGCATGGCATCGCAAGTTTAAATATTAAAATAACAAAGTTATAATACCCAAAAGATAATTTTGACAGGAGTCCCCCCCATGACGCCGAAACAGGAATTTAGATAAATATGATAATAATCCCCAAGACCTAGGTCACCGTTCTCACCTCTTTATCCACAAGCCGGTGAGGTAGTAAGTGAAGTCATGTTCCCGGCATAGCCGTATATATACAAAACATAATTCCCAGAGAGGGGGGAATACCGAAGGAATAGGAAGGCTGTAGAACATAACAATCTAAGGAGGGGAATGGTTCGAGAACAATATCGAAGCGCCCCGACGCTACGCGTGGCCGGATACGGAACTCTCTTCTCTCTTCTTTCTTCGGCTGGCTGGGCACGTGTTCGAGCTTCACTGTGGGCCGGCTTGGGCGTGTCGCTCAGTCTGTTAGGCGTATCTTCCCAGAGCGGAGGCCGGTGATCGAGTTTGTGCCGTGTGTTGACCTTCCGAGAGCGGGTTCCCCGGCTTGGTGAGTGTCGACCCATTGTTATTACATGTAAGTCGTTACAATGCTGTTTTTCATTATTTTGTGCGTTAGCTTACTCCTTCCTTCCATGTAGTATTTTTACTGGCCTATTACTATAAGGTAACAGAGAGGGTGTAACAACCTCATAAAGCGAGTTGATATGATTGCCATGTCCACCATCAAGGATAACATTAACTTTAAGTACCCTGGGGTTTTCTATGGGTTAGGGAAAATGGCAGGTACACATCATATTGACCTGAAAGATGAGGTTAAACCAGTTGTTCATCCACCGATGCGAATCGCTGCTAGTCTTTTAGGAAAGCTAAGGTCTACTTTGGACAACCTGGAAAAATTAGAAATAATATCTAAAGTTAACAAACCCACCCACTTTGTGTAATAGCCCTTATCTATTTCTTAGATTTTATTAAATGATTATTTATGTAATTTGTCAATTTCCAACTTATAATTAATCACATTTTATTAATCTTATCAATTTGTTGTAAATACCTAATTGCCCTCGTAGACTTGTTTCTAGATTTTTTTAAATTGATCTTTCATATAACTGTCACTTGTAATAAGAACTCCAGTTCAGTCACCAACCATTTACAATTTCTGTTTTTCGATAAATTCTCAAAATATTTTTTTAAATAATTTCATTCCTTTATGAATCTTGTTCAACTACTGTCTTACTTATGTTTTAACTCAAATTGCTCTAGAACAATTTCTAGGTGATTCTTAGGAAAATAATTTATGTATTTATAAGTTATTAAATTCCTGACATATCAATTTTCATCCTTGAATAATTAATTCTTTATCACTTCCATCAATTCATAATGACTTAGCATGTAATTTTTTATGTCCTAACAATTTTCATTTTATTAAACCATCCCTTTTTCCATAACTTATTTTGTTAAATGACTTCGAAGAGTATCAATCAATCAATAAACCAATTTGTTAATTGATTTCGAGGTGTATCAATCAACCAACCAATTGTCGTTCTACTAGGTACGTTCCTTATAATATTTATTTATCCTAAATAGGTTTCTGTCGTTAAACTGCATCCCTAAAATCATCGCGAATGGAAATAAAGTATTCTGTATGACGATGGACCACATGCAACTTAAAGACAGCCTAAGTTTCCTACCTATGCCACTGTAACAGATCCCGGAAGCGTTTGGACTAGACTGCAAAAAAGGACACTACCCCTATCCATTTAATACATAAGAAAATTTAAATTATATTGGTGAAATACATGGTCCCGAAATGTTTGGCGCAGATTATATGAAACCGGATGAGCGAAATGACTTTATGGTATGGCACGATGAAAATCTAGCACAGGGGTATTTATTTGAAAACAAGTCAGATTTAGAGGCCTATTATGTAGACGACGAAACTGTATTACGCAAGGGTTGCCGTACATTTCCTCATTTATTTCTAGATTTAGGTTCGACGGACGCGCTTAGGGAATCGATCACCATCTCGTCGGCGTGCAATCGTTTATTTAGAAATATATTTTAGCTCCCAATACGATAGCCATCCTGCCCAAAGGAGGATACAGGTGCGGTTACAGTATGCGAAAGCCACAAAATGGTCATTCTATCTGAAGAAAACCCACCCCGATATTTCCATACACCACGTCTTCAACAGACGTGAGATAGAAATCCTGGGAAGGAAAGTGGGCGGTTATTGTGAGACGACAAGGGAAATTTTTGAGTTTGATGGCTGTTTCTTTCACGGGTGTACATGTCTTTAAAACCGTGAACCAATATAAAAGGGATGAAAGAGACGCTCACCTAAGGATAAGAATGCACTTTGTTGAGAGATCGAACATTTAGAGCCACAAGGTACATTGTAACAACCATTAAAGAGTGCGACTTTGACAAACTACTTACTGAAGACACGGAATTAGACATTGAGCTAAACAATCACTCTATGATTCGAACAGCCCCACTCAATCCACGTGATGCACTGTAGGGCGGACGATGTGAATCTATGACTCTACACTACAAGACTAACCCCGACGAGAAAATGGGATATTTAGATGTATGTAGTTTGTACCCATGGGTGTGCAAATATTTTAATTTCCTGTAGATCATCCTATTAATATGTTTGTAGCCAATGACTGTCCCGATGACGTTGTATATCAAGAGGGTATAATTAAATGTACAGTTTTGCCTCCAAGAAAATTGTATCACCCCATACTGCCCTACGAGACTCAAACAAAACTAATGTTTTGTTCATGCTCCTTTTGTGCAAACGAGATGAACCAAGGTGATTGTACACACTACTTTGACAGAACTATTACAGGCACAAGGATAGTAGACGAGGTTCGGCTAGCCCTATAAATGGGCTACAAGGTGGTTAGAGTGCACGAATTTCGGGAATATAAGATTATTCAGTTCGACCCTCAAACCAAAGAAGGAGAAATGTTTGTCGAATATATAAACCAATTCCTCAAGATCAAACAGGAGGCGTCGGAATACCCCGGATGGGTTAAAACAGACGTCGACAAAGACAATTACATTAATGACTATTACAAAACTGAGGGAATAGTGCTGGATAAAAACGAAATCTTTAAAGATACAGGAAAGCACGCACTTGCTAAATTGTGTTTAAACACATTCTGAGGGGGATTTGCACTGAACAAGAACAAGACACAGACTGCCAGAGTGAACAACCCAAAAGAGTTTTTATCCCTACTCACCATCCCTGGCACAGAGGTCCGCAACCTTATCTTTCCCAACGACGAGGTTGTTTGCGTCACGTGGACGTACCGCTAGGAGGCCACCCTCCCCCTGGACACTGTCAACGTGCCTATAGCCACGTACGTAACCACCGGTGAACGTATGAAATTATATTAATATCTTAGACACTTGAGTGGTTCTTGTCTTTACTGCGACACGGACTCTATTGTTAGTGTGATAAGACCGACAGACACGTAAACGATACCGACAGGCGACCAATTGGGCAATATGACAAACTAACTGACCACGTACATTACAAAGTTTGCTTATGGTGGACCGAAAAATGATTCAAACAGTGTGTTTGTTCCCGGGACGAACGAATACAGGTCTACCCCCAAGGTCAGGGAATAACGCTTAAGTATGAAAACACAAAGATTGTAAACTTTACGACTATTAAAGAGATGATTTTGAAAGACATGGATCTCGTACACGTGACCAACCCTTGAAAAATTAAATGAAAAAGAAGGCCTATAGTCATCTCCGAAATTGACAGAAAAAACTTTAATATTGTATTCAATAGCGTAGGAGATTAAATAACAACACATCCGTACCCTACGGCTATAGTTTATCACATTTTCTCTTTCTTTGATTCACTATCCAAGAAGGGAGGTAGGATTTGAACACCACTATAAAAGACCGAGTCATCGGTCATGGTAATTTAGTATAAAGGATCAAGTCAGCACGTCCAACCTCATGAACTCTTTGAACTAGGATTTGTGTCTGATGTCTGCCACGGAGTTAAATAATTTACTTATAGAATTTATTAAAGCATACGCCTATAGAGATATCAACCGCAATATTTAATCTCCCTCTCTATACAGCATGAATTAAAAGAATACAAATATTTTTTTGGATATTATAATAAGGGGATAACACAAATTGATGGACAACCGTCTATTAAGAAAAAATGTCGACAATGTCTAACATCATCGTAGACGAAAAAAATTTAACTAGATGTTATATTTATGTATGTGACTTATTTTTTAAGGTTGGATAATGCTCGTCCACAGTGGACACTGACTGTTCTTTGTTTTTCTTTACAGTTTTGGTTTCTGTCCAGCCATGTCTAATATCATCGTAGATTTTCAGGGGTTTAAATATGAGAACAATACGTACATTATGAAAGAATGTAGCATTTTAGCTATGTATGGAAGTGTTGTACATCACTGGACATATAGGGTCCCACGTTCGTTTTAAAAATTACCGCGTCATATTCAAAAACAATGTTATTGGCTTACACATAGTCATAATGGCTTGCAGTGGGACGACAGTGATATGACCGCAAATCAAGGGACTAAACTTTTAAAACTTGCTACTATCGGTGCTTCTATAATTTATGTAAAGTGTGATGAGAAGAGAACATTTATAAAGGAAATACTCGATAAAAAAACTTGAGATTGATATGTTAGATTTAGGGTGTCCCTCCCTGAAAGATCTGAACCATCATAAATATTATAAATGTTTCGAGCATAAATTTAAAAAAAAATTCAATCTGTACGCTTTAAAATGTAAACTTTCTCAGGGAATGGTTCGTCGGGGTACCACTATAAATTTGCAATAGTAATTTTTATTTTTTAGTTTTAAAGTGGCACTAAACGACTGCACAGTGATGTCTGTGTTTGTACTCCCTTTCACACTTATATTGGCGGGACCGTCTAGTTGTGGGAAAACTACTTTTTCAAAGAATTTACTTTTCAATTTAAAACAGGTGTGAAGTGTGCATAAATTTGATAGAATTCTAAGGTGTTTCAGTTAGAACAATTCTATTCCATCACGATTATCTAGTCACGTCACACTACACAAAGGTGAACAGGACAATATTGATTTTAAAATCAAGGGTGGACCTCAACTCGTGTTAGACGATTTAATGAACGAAGCCTATTCGAACAAAGTTAGTGAACTTTTTACCAAGGGTAGTCACCATAGAAACCTATAGGTTATTCTAATCACACAAAACATTTTCCATCAGGGGAGTAAGTCTCGTGAGATCTCCCTAAACGCTAAATACATTGTGGTGTTTAAAAACCCGCGCAATCAAACACAGATAAACTATCTAGCTAGACAAGTTAATCCGGATAATCCATCCGAAATACAAATAATCTATAGGAAGCGACCGAATCACCTCACTGATATTTATTCTTCGATTTGAGTCAGAACGCGGACAAACGCCTACGTCTAAAGACGGACATATTCAACACTATTTGCAACGTATTTGTTTCTTCTAGACTACTAGATAAAACGAGTCAAGAAAAATAGACCCATGCTGTCTGTGTTGAAAACAGCTAATCCTAAATAGCGAAAAGCTATTCTTAAAGTCGTCAACCCGGAGGTTATAACAACATTTTGGGAATGTGCGCTAAACACATTAAACAATGATACTAAAATTAATAAAAGAGATAAGCATAAATTAATAAAGTATAAAAACTTTATGCGAAACTTGACTAGTAAGGGTGTTTCGTAATAATATATCACCGTTCAATTGGGGTATTCCTAAGCATCATACTACCGGTTACTCTCTCCGCTCTTGTCGGAGCCTTAGTTAAATAATATGTCACAACTTAAACAGGTTATCGTCCTGCCCAAACTGTTTAATGATAAACGTGATGACAAATCTTCCGATTTATTACAGATAATTAATATTCTTAACAGGAAATCTAGAATTTTTTTAATCAAAGGTTGGCTTATTTTATAAAGCTTCAACAGCAACATTTAACAAACAGGGAGAGAACGAGACGACCCATAATGATACCCATTGTGGGCCCTCAAGTATTAAGACGTAGACCGGTCAACTTTGCATGAGCTAACCGAGGCGAAAAGAAGAAAAAAAAGCGACCTTTGGCTAAGAGACAACCGGTTCCCTCTCGATTCCTTTCAGACGAGGTCACGTACAAAAGCACACCCATTAGAGCCTCATTAGAGAATTCGGACGAGGAGTAGGTGGAGGAGAATTCTATTTTGTCCCTAGATCAAAATCTTATGAAATCTAAAAAGGTTCCTCCGACCTATTCGGCACCAAGGCCGAGAAATATTTATCACCGTACGTGCACAGGAAAGTGTCTACAGACTCTGTATTTGGAATTAGGAAAGAGGGGAACTATTTTAAAATTGGCAATTCGAGTTTTACCGTAGAGGATAGCGATATCTACAGTAGCCCCATGGCTTCTTTGGTGCTGACTGACAGCTTTGAAAAGTTATCAGACCAAATTATATATACCTACGCCGGACCAAATGATCTGTAAAAACATGTGTTTAGCAGCTGTCGCTTCTGACGGCCAAAACTTAGTTATATACCTAAATGTTGACTGTCAGAAGTCAGCTGTGAGCTGTCAGTCAGCACCAAAGAAGTCATGGGGCTACTTTACCTGGGTAACACATACTTTAAGGGTACGCAAGGACTTTGGGAGTTGATGACGAGAATAAACATTATTATTAGGACCGCGTCTTACTACCCGTTCGGGTTATAGGCACTTACGCTAATGTGTAATGGTAGAGCGATTGTGAGATGAAATGGAGGACCTACAGTTTAACGTGGAATCCGAACCACGGTGGAGGCCTGGCATTCCCCACATGAGAATAAACATATATAAAGATATAATTACAGAATGATTAATGATTTGAGATAATATAAATATGTACTAAATGCCACGAGCGCTCATCATCAAAACTTTGATCCTGACGGGAAAAAAAAGTTTAATATAGGTTTGAAATATAAAAGAATCATTTTGAAACTGTTTCCGGCCAGAACTCATTGGAAAACGCTCAGATGACCACCGAGCTAAAAAAAAATTATATTACAATCTCCCTCAATCGTCGGCGTTTTCGTCCACCGCAAAACTTCAAAAGGCTACTCGCGTGGATAAATAAAAGTAGACGAACAGTTAACCGGGCAGGACGCGTACACTCTTCACCGTAGTTTAAGAAAAAGGTTTCCATGTAGCCCGTACAGAGTGGGCAATATCGATTACGTGTGGGACATAGATTGAATAGATATGAGAGCTTTTAAAAAGAACAACAAAGCGTTCAACTATCTTCTAAACATTATTGACGTATTTTCAAAGTACCTCTTAAAACAAACTCAGGTGCAGATATCACTTTGGCTGTAAAACGGGTTTAACTACGAACTAGTTCACGTCCGTCGTCCAACGATTTTTCAAATAGATAAAATAGTACAGAGTAAGAAGATTAAGGGCATTCAACATCATCTAGTCAAGTAGAAAGGATACGACAGTTCTTTTAACAACTGGGTACTTGCGTCGGACATTAAACCAATATTAGTCATTTATATGTAGCAATGTCGTCAGATTCAAGCGCCGATTATTACGAAAATAATACATTCTCTTACTATACAACAAAAAATGGCACAATCTATACGGCTAGAGCACGACCGGTGGGAGGTGAGACTTGACTAATTATTCGATTCCGTAGGTTTTGAAAGTCTCAAAGATAACATTTTATCCAAGGATAAAGAATTGACGGCAAACGTCGTAGTGACACAAGTGGGACGGGTTTCGTTTCCTCAACTAGATTTCTCTTCCTTTAAGGAGCTTTATAATAAGATTAAGAGCATGATAAGTGATAAAGGTGACGCCCGACAAGTCACCCATAGCTACACGATTCAAAAACACAATTTCATTAACGGTGGCGAAAAGAAAATTGAAAATAAAATTTCCAGTTCGTCTCTATGTGGGCATCGGATACTTAATTACGAACATTCGAAACAGACTATCCAACATAGATTCGTTTAATGCAGTTAATAGACATATGAGGGAATTAATGAACGATTACATTAAGGGGGTCTCTTTGCGATCTAATCGTAAGCTACCTGGCTTTAGTTCAATCTAAACAGAGCTTGTCTTTGGGTACACAGACATTATAGTACCACAGTTGCTAGATGACTTTTATGTGACATGGATTAGAATCATACAGTTCCCCTCCACCACCGTACATCACGTGTTCTTTCCTATATTCAATTTTTCCGTCAAGAAATGTAATTTTGACTCCATAAGTGTAGGTTTATACGCAAAGTTTAGCGAACAAGAGAATTTTAAATTGGGTCCCGTGCCGATTTTAGAGAAAAATATATATAAATAGATACGAGAGGTAGTAATTTAGCTTAGTCTTAACAATGGAGGGAGAAAGAGAAAGCATCGGTCCCGTTTATCACGCCAGCTATAAAATGAAAAGGGGCCGAGGCATCAGATCGTTCTTGGGCGGACTATTTCGATTAGTCAAACCATTGTTTGTGAGGGGCGCTAAAGTGGTGGGAAAACAGGCATTAGAGACAGGCTCACACATTCTGGCCGATAAAGTCACAAATAAACCCAACCGAAAAGTGGGTGATATAGTTAAAAAGCGCGTCACTCATGCGGTCGAGGGACGAGTCTTAAAAAGGATTAAAAAAAAGCGTGAACGACTTTATTCGAAGGTGGGAACTTTTTTTCTAGCATAATGCAATGCCCTTTTTAATTAAAAAGTGTTGAATAAAAGAAAGAGATGCACTCTTACACTATGCGCAACATCATATTTTATTTAAATGTTCTTTGTCTTGTATTCATGCATTGCAATATCTAGGTTGTTATCTTAGATTAGGTTAGGTTAACTTTATAAATATGAATTAATTAAGTTTAATCTACTAAATTTTTTTAAACAACTTCAAATATGAATATTTACGTAATTGAAAAGTATATGATGTTACGCTGAAAAATAAGATTATTTGAAAAAAAAAGTTCATTTTTAGTTTTTACCCATCACCTTTTAATTTTAATTGAAGAATATATAAAAAAAATGGCGCATTTTATTATATTAAAAAAGTGCATTGCATTATACTAGAAAAAAGTTAATTAAAAAAATTAAATACAAAAATTATTTTTTATGTTCAGTCCTCGATTAAATTGTATCTTCGTATTTAACTCGTGAATGGGGACGGGACACTGGTTGCACCAACAACAAAATCGGATGCGTCAGCATCTTGATATATTCTTTACTACGTCAAATCAATATCTTTCTCAACGAAGCACCTATTACAACCTCAATAAACAACTATGCGTACAGGGCTTATTTAGAGATTTTAACTAATTATGGTCGAGATGCCTCCGAGACCCACCTGGTGAACGGTATGTGGTTTTTGGATACCCCTAGCGCTAATGGCAAACTCGCTGCATCGACAGAGAACAAAGGTTTGCCACGAGATTAAACTTGTTAATTGTTATAACATCCGGTCGACTTGGTGGGACGTTTACACGCCGACATATTTATTATTTCACAATTGCTATTGAAAAATGTTTCCATGCTTGTTAAATTGATTCGCAACAAAAGAGTTTTTTATATGCTCACAGACGCGGATAATTTAAATACAGTTTTACAGATGAAAATTTTATACACCATCCTTTTTGTGAAACACGTAGAAGTGTCGCCGACAATTCAACTCGCTATAGAAAAGACACTATTGTGAAAGCCTGCCCAATACAAAATCAATCGGGTGGACGTAATTAGTCTGTGACCGTACTCAAAGGATCCAAGTCTGTGAGCCTAAGCACTGTTATTCAAGGGGCTATCCCTAAAATTGTTTTATTCACTATGGTGTCTAACAAAGCCTTTGTGGGCAGTTTGAACTCATTCATAGAAATCTGGATCGTTTCGTTCTATATGTAAATGGGATCAAAAACATTTGCCCATTTTGATAGCGGCAGCACGTTCAACCTCACCTATGACATTGTTTTCGGGATTGGGCATACACTACCAAAACAACATATATTAAATCACAAGAGACACGTTCAATTAAGATTACTTTATTCTGGCGTTCGACTTTACTCCCTACAGTGCAGGACAGGACTCGCACACCAGCCTTCAGAGGGAGGGGAACGGGAGATTTGAGTTACAATTCAAGACATACCTTGATACTGCCATAACCTGTTTATTCTACTCTGAGTACGAGAGGACGGTGACGATAGATTCTAATCGGAAGGTGAAAATTAATTATTAGCACCAAAAACTCGCATCAAATAGACATACTGCTCCAGCGCAAAATTTCATTCTATAAAGGCATATAGCCTTCGAACAAATTACCTCAAAATTTCACTCGTCCCACCTTATTTTTGGTCAATATAGACCCTCACACTTAATCTGGATTCCACTGGGTGGTTCAATATTTTTTCCAAATTTGGCTAGTATTTTGATACATATGCTAGACGACTGAGCTTAGCGATGACTAGATTCATGAATAAACACACGGACGATGGACGTACAACAAAAAACGACTCCAAGCCATAGCGTCCGGTGTGTGTAGCCACTATTGTTGTTTGCTGTCGCCAAGGCCACCGGTTGGGGCTTGAGGAGATTCAGAGACCTGTTCTCCAGTCATCGACTTGTGCAAGAACAACTAACTGGTCGTCACTCTGTTCAAACTTATTTTTGGCAGCTGTCCAAGGTATACACGCAGGGGTGCCCAGACGTGTGTTCCAGCATTAGATATAAAAGGTATACTAGAATTTTATTTAATCATTTGTATTCAATTATCTGACAGATGAAAATAATCTTATCAGCCATTTTTGATTGTTCATTTATCGTCAACTCATAAAAGGAGTGGGTGGTCACCGAGCTAGCGATAGTTTTCATCTACGAGAAACAATCCTCGTGCTATCAATTCAATAAAACCACCGGAACATGCTACTCCAAATTGGGTCCAATCCTAAAGCAAAATTTAGATACAGCCGTCCTACATTACGCATATAATAAACAAAAAGGCAATTTCTTGCCCCGTCTCACAGGGAGGACTATAAATGTCCTTTGTAGATTTGATCAACTCCAATTGCAGGGGATTTACCACTCCTTGTAAAAACATAATCCCGTAGGCGTTAAAAAAAATGAAAATGTCTTAGCACGATTCGTAAGCCTTCACAGCGCCAAGAAATTGTATAAATTTTGTCTAATCAGCAATGACAACAACGACGATACGTGCTTAAATTGTGACGACTGTTGATAACATGTTATCAGCCCAGACGCAGACAGCGATGGAGGTGCATTGAATCTGTAATATGGTAGAGGACCATCTCCCATCCTTCACCAGGGATTCACAACCGTTATCGTTGGTGACCAAGACTTTCTACCTAAACGACAAACAGAACAAACACGTAGCGGTAGGCCTCTTTCCTAACCACAACTTTTACGCTCATGTGATGATTTCGCAAATTCTAAGCTTCTAATACTTACCGTTCCCCAATGGAACTTGTCATCAAAGAAATGCCGTTTTGGTCCGACTGTGTGGAGAACTGTGTAAACTTTTGAGTCGAACAGGGACGTCTCTAATATAGTTGTGAACAAACTTTTCGACGTTAAGTCTGTGCGTGCTACATTAATCGACGTCAGAATAAATGTCACAGTTTTATGACGTCACTCACTCTACGTAAGACATCTAAATATGAAGTCATTATTAAACATAACAACCACAGTATTAGTGGCTATGTGCGTGGTACAACATTAATCGACGTCAGAATAAAACGTGACAGTTTTATATCACTCACTCACTTTACGTTAGATGACTAAATAACGTCGTCATTAAACACAACAACCACAGTATTGGTGGTTATGGGTTTTTGTATGTGGTTTAGGATGGATATTATAATATTCATTCAAATCTGATTCATTTACGTTACAGATTTATGACAAACACAATATTAAACAATATTTTAGTCAAAATGTACCCACATCAGTCTAGGACGAATATTATAATTAATTCAGAACTGATTTTATTCAATTAATAGACGTCATTCTCCTTGACGTCACTGTTCTACGTCACATAATACATTATTTACAGTTGGCTCAGTTCCAGAAATGGGATAAAGCTTGGCTATCACTACTCTTACCAGCTTTAATTTCTTCACTGTGCTGTTATTTATTTTACCAGCCATTAAATGAGTGTACATTTGAGATTGAATTTTTGTCTAATAACTTATACCTAGATTAATTAATCACACTGTAGATCATAAGCCCACGGACAATCATTACAAGCCTGTTAAGCGCTACTGGAAAAACAACCCACGTATGTGTAACAACACAACAGACCAGAGACGGGACAACTATATATATTTCATCATAGTCAAGAACTGAATAATGTCAACCCTCCCACTTATTTAGATCTACCTCTCAAACCAACCTTGATTCGCAAGTAATTAAATTGATGCTTTGTAAGAACATCTGCAAGTTTTTCTTTGGATTCAATATACTCTATACCACCACGTTCGTAGATATTCCATACAGAATGGAAACGAACATCTATATGCTTTGTTTTTCGGTGGTACTTAGGATTACTTGTCAATTTAATTGCGGATTGGTTATCTACGTACATTGGTACTTTATCACATTCCAAACCCAATTCACAAATAATTCGACCTAGCCATATAGCATCCTTTGTTCCATTAGACAATGCAACATATTCAGATTCTGTTGATGAAAGTGCAACCACTATTTGTCGCTCAGAGAACCAAAAGATAGCAACCCCATTAAACATTATTATTAGTTAAAAATTGACTGTCTTGATTAACTGCATCTTTAGTATTAGGATGACTGACTTTTGCAGAGAAAAGAAGAGGATCAAATGCCTCACGATAAGCCACATATTGCATTTCCTTCTTTTATTCTTCATTCTTATGGCACATTCCATCCCAAAATTATTCACTTACTCGGCTGAGCCACCAACTACATCCGCCACGTGCTGCCCTCTATGCAGGGAGAAGATGTGAGGTTGGCACTCCAATCAATCATTGACCCCAGCCATGGGCTCTTCTAAAGTTCGTTCAAGGTAGGAGTTTACCTGGGAAAGGACTTTTTTTCCTACCAGAAATCTATTATATAGTAGGATATTGGTAAGAAAAAAAGACCTTTCAGAGGTAAACTCCTCCCGTGAATGAAGTATAGACCTAGTCGGTAGTCTGGGTTATATGTATTATTTATAATATAAATAAAAAGTCTAATAATTTGAAATTGAATTGAGGGAAGGAATATTTATTTTTTGGATAAGGAGACTTCCAACTTTCCATCCACACATAATACTCCTTGAGCAGAGTAAATGTTTACTTGTATCTCTTGGTAAGAATAGCAATCCTAATAATTCATAGCTAAACCAGTTTGTATGTATGTGTATATATATATATATATATGTGTGTGTGTGTATGTATGTATGCAAATGTAATACATAGATTACTTAATTAGGTTAATTGTGTGGTTGTGCAGTTAGGGGGATTTGTCTTTCTGAGTTGGCAGCGATAGATGCGGACAAAAGTGATGTTGTTGGGGGCTACCTTGAGAGAGACGCTTGACTCCAAGTGGCCCATGAATGCTAGAGGTCGAGACAAAACGTGTGGCAAGGAAAATATTGCTTGGGATGAAAGCTAACTAAGAAGCCCAAGAGTGTCCTTGACAAGGATTGGACGCATGTTATGAGGTACCTAAACAATCGATGGAAAGGTAAGGTGTTCTTGAGCTATTTTTATCGTTGGACTTGGACTCTGGAAATCCGTGTGCTGGGACCGCCCGAATGCACAGCTATCTCAACAGCTGGTCACCGTAACGACCATTAGATGAACAAGAAATCAGGGTAATATGTGAGGGGGTGTGAGCGATTGGGAGTCGCAAAAGTCGTAGATGTAACCATTGACGAGTGACTGCCCAGTACCTGGTAGTGAGGGTGCCAATTCATAACACTTATAAAAAAACTTTAAAAAAAAGTATACTTTGTTTTTTTAGCAAATAACCTTCTTTAATGAACCTGAACTTTTGTTGATATAGTGTTCATGCCTAGTAATAGTTTGTTTTAGGCTAATTTATTGTCTATTACCATCATAACCTATTAGAGTAAATTGTAAGCGGGTAAAGTTTTGATTTGTTTGTTATGGTATATTAAATATACAAGTCTCTCATCAACTTTTTGTTGTTATCTAACTAATAATTCAGAGCATAGACAATGTCACTAAACGTATTGTTTATTTCTTTTATTTCTTCATGCCACTCTGACGTCGCCCAGAGGTCTCGTAGAAATATGTCAGTGCCTACCAGTATTGTACAGAGCAACATAGCTGAGGACCAATACCAAATTTAATTATTGGAGTCCTGCAAACCCTCTTTTACAGAAACCTTACAGAGGGACTTGATTAATTTTATAATTATGTTATTGGTATTAGCTAGACCTTAAGCCATGAAAGAGAGTAGTGAAGAGTTGGAAAATTTGTAAGAGACTATGTTTCCGAAGACGAGGTAATGCAGCCAGAGTCCAATCCCATGGAGCTGCGAGTAAAGAGGCAAGCAGCCCTAAGATTTGCAGTGTTTGCTTTAATATTCACGAGGGGGCAGATAGCCCCGACTCAGAGAAAAGGGTGTGCTCCCGCATATATACAACTCCTAGCAGCAATAAAGGCCATTGACAGGGTTTATAGCTAGCACAAATAGGATGTTGCCGGCTAATTTGCAGAAAAGATACTCCAAACAACATGAAGTGGACAATATAGTTTCAGAACAAGCCTCAGTTAACTTAACCAAGTTTCTTGTGGATAACCTCAACAATGAAGTGACACCAGGTGCTATCTCCAACATTGGCGAGGTTATAGAGGGGCTCAGCTATACCTATTTGTCGGTGAAGAAGTGCATCAATTTACATCACACATACTGAGAGGTGTTTGTGTCAAAGAGTTGTTTAAGGAGCCAAATGAAATGAGACTCTCCTTTAACTCGGTACCTTTTCGAAATTACATTGTTCGCCAAGCATAAGGTAACTTTTTCCTGAACCGTTGTCTCCTATGCCCAATATATATTGGGGGCATCTGTAAGGGACTTTAGTGCTTGTCATGTTGGGGGATTGGATATTAGGCGTGGAAAAGGCTAAACATTATTTTTAGGCCTGAATGCTACTGCTATTTGTAGGCACTCTGTGAGAAACTAAGCCAGGGCACTCTGTGAGAAACTAAGCCAGAGTTTAAAAGATGGTCGTTAAATGTGTTCTCCAGCCCTTTGCTTTTCACTAGAAGTCATGCGATATGGGAAGGTAACTACTGAATTTCCCACCCACCAGAATTATTTTCTAGCATAATCTTTATATCTTTGGTGTTTTAACAATTCTTTGTGATTTCTGTTTTGTGCTTGGAAAAATATTCATACAAGCAGTGTTATATGTCAGTGGAAACTTAGTTTAGTTGCACAAAATTGCCGAGTGTTGGTATTAACAACTAGGGAAAGTTGGACCCAAATGAGTGAATGTGTGTGCGTTCCAGTCAAATGTGTGGAGAATTAATGCAAATCCACACCTACAAGAAAAAAGCTTTCTAAGGAGCCCAGGATCATTCTAGAGTGAATCACCAAGATCTTAATTAAGTTCCAGCAGCAATCCCAAACCTACCCAGAAGGAATACCACGTACTTCCGATTTTAACCCACAACCAAGCTCGCGGTTAAGTATTTTGATTAAGAGCCTAATTGATTAACAGTACAATACAACCAGTGTATTCAAGATGCAAATGGGATGTTATTTTGATTAATTTATTAAACTAGTGTCCCAGTGTTCCCATGCACTTACAGTACCACACTACTAGGGCCCTTGTGTGAATATTGCTGGATTACAAGTTCTACTGCAATTTTACCTGCACAGTTAATATGACAGTTACCATGTTTAAAACTATTATCTTTGTTGCTGAGACTTAGAACAATGTAATATTTTAATGGACAGAAACATCAGAGGCAGGGGCGTTAAGAAGTGAAATGCACCCCAATTTTTCAGTGGCCTCGCTTAGCCAGTAGTAGGAAAGTTTTTCTGAACGTAGTTAGTCCTCAACCTAAATACCCACCAATTCATCTTCACACCTATCCACTGACTGTCTAATTTGTGATAGTTTACCCACCAATTGTGGCCCCAAAATATTTGGGGATAGCCTACTCAGCTCTAACAACAAAGTGGTCTCAATGAATGGAGATCTCACACCGCAATTGAAGCTAGACAAGGACAAACTGAAGGTAATTGAATGCAAGTCTGAAAACAGGGACATAGCATTAATATTTCCTTTTTTAGCATCATGTCTCGCTACCTATTTAGGTTATGCACTTTTGTACTAATTACACTAATGGCTTAGGTATGAGGAAGGTTTAATTTAGAATAAATGTACCAGAGTTTGTGTGGAGAGTAGGAAAACATTTAGGAAAAGACTAGGTACACCCAACTGAGATTGAACATCTCCCTGTCATCAGTAGTATAATCTATTGTTAAGGGTGCGCCTTAGACCATGCAGCCACTGAAGCAGATTTTCTTGTTTTTGGGTTGTCAAATTCCAAATTACACATCCACAAAAAAACAAAAAAAAAGTTTAAAGACATCTTAAACAAACACATAATAATGTTGAGTTTCTAAACATTACTATTTCCATCATTCAATAAGACAAGAATTAATTTATCTTGGTTGTAGATAAATAATTTAAATTGTTTTATATTGTTTTTTCCCCCATTTAACATTTGTAATGAAACACTTCTTATCACTAATAAATATCCTGATACAATTGGACTTGGCTGGAATTTAAAGATGCTCCTAGGAAATAAAGTGTTGACATGGTGTTTCATCTTCATACCTGGTCACAGATCACCAAAACCAAAGATGGCATATGTAAACTTTGAAGTTTGGAATTGTTATAATATTGTCTTGAGTGATAAGTTCTGGTACCAAAATCTATTTAATATTTTAGTCACTCAAAGTAATCAATAATGTATAGGTATTTAACTCTTCTTTCTCGATGACCCGATGAATCGTCGAAAGATGGGGGTTAGATCTTAGCTCAACCCACCTTAAGGGACCAAACATTGAACTTTGATCAAAATTATTTTAGACTACATAAATGGTTCATAGTTTTTAGTTTATACACACTTTTTAGGTGAAACTTTGCCTAAGTGTTTTTTACAGATAATTCAAGATTGAAAGGGTTTCCTTTTAAGTATCAAATGCAATAATAATCATTAATAACACCACATAGTTATTTATCACCAATATTAATTTTGAGCGCTAAGCAAAACTGTAAAAAATAAAACCTATTTTTTAATAATAAATCATGTTATTTTCAGAAATATGCTAAGCAGGAGAAAATATAAGAGAAACTATAGGTTGTATAAAAAAAACTCTACACCTAAACACATAAAAACCAATAATCCAACTTTTATCTTTATTTTTTATACTTTTTTCACAATTACATCTTCTCATCCCTTTCAAAGTTACACATAATATTTAATTTTCGTAAATATTCAATCATAATATTAATAACCATATAAAAACACACTAAAAACTTGGCAGTTACATTTGAAAATGTTGGTGAGTAGCAAACATGCAAAATGTAACTGACAATTTTTTTTCTTCCTGTTCTTTATGTGGTTCTTAAGATGGTGATTTTATATTTTCAAATAATTAAAAATGTGTTACTGTGAAAGTTATAAGTGTGAAGCTGTCTGTGAAAAGAATGTATGAAGAAATAATGAGAGATTTATTTGGTATCATCAAGGTCTAAAATCAACTATCCTTTCCTGTCACATTAAACATAGATACATTGGCTTGGTCATAAAAAAATAGTTTGACTAGTGTATTTTCAAAAGTTGCTTGCTTTTTCTTAAAACTTATGCTAGTCGTGCTTTTAGAGTGTGATGGTTATTGCTACTTAGGACTAATGAAAACGACTTACAAGCAATATAAAATATTGCCAATTAGACCTTTGTTTGTAATTGCTTCTGAGTAGAGGACTTTTGAGATTTTATAGTGAATATTATAATTAAATAATTAATATTTGACTAGTATTGATGAACATTGTGTATGGTTATGATATTGAATATTTTGTTTAAATCTGAACATATTTTTAAATATTCTAATAATCATTTTGACTATATTTTCTTATTAAATAAATTTACCAGGAACTTTCAATATGTGACTTCTCTTTTGTGTTACCTTCTCAAAAGAATAAGAAATGTTATAGATATTCCATTATGGATTATTTCTTTTTAAAAATAATTTAGGATATTTTATTTTTCTGGCTATTTAGGAGGTTTCAGCAAAAGTATCCGGCTGAAAACAATTCTCAAATATATATGAGGCTATATTTGCGTATTGGTCAAATAGGTCACACAGCAATTTCCCTTGTACGCCACTCCTTTTTCCTTTAAGGACGAAGGATGTGTACAGAACTTGTTTGGATGTATACATTTATACACGTTTGTGATGCATAAAGATTAATATTTGTACTGTATTTAAATAGTCATAATCATATGAATATACGAGTATATTACAATTACCTTCATTTTATATAACATTGTGACAATGTTTTTTAAATACCAACAATATTTGTTAAAGTGAATTATGTCCAACCCAACCCAATATCCTAATAATCTAAGTCAATAAAACTTCCATGGCTTTTGATTAATTTTCTAATTTAAGTGTGAACATTATAACTTTGCATCCAGCCAAGTCCTTGTTTTGTTGACGAAAGAGGCTTGTACTCAAGTCCAATCCAACCTTGGTATCCGAGCTCTTCCAACAAGCCAAACACATAGGGGTAGTTTATTTCACCGGAGGTATTGGGTTCGTTGCGGAGAGGAACTTGAGCAACTTGAATATGACCTAATAATAATATAAATAAAAACAGCATTAGTAAAATATTTATGTTGTTTTTCCATGATAGTAAATATTTTATTTAGTAATATTGAATTATAAATATATTAAATTATAGCTTACTGCATTAATTTATATCAGTGTAAATTAATACTTAAAATTTTCACATGAAACATATATGGTGTTATTTGGGATAAACCCTTTAAATAAATAAATTTATCTTTCGTTTTGTTATTTAAATGATTTTTTCTAATAGAGCACCAAATGGAAACTGATTTTTGTTTTGCCAAGGGCCTTTGTTTATGTATTTTTGTTTTTCACTGTGTTTTAATACCCATTTGGGTTATACCCTCAAATTAATTAGGCTAGTGGAATAAGGATGAAGATAGGATTTTAGAGGAAATGAATGGTGAGAGTGGGAAATCATTTACAAAACATACCCTAAGCACACAAATGACCGAGATTCGAACCTTTATCACTGGCAATCCATACTAATATGAGAGTAGAGTTTTAGTCCATGTAACTACAGATGCAGCTTTTACATTTGTTTATTGCAAACTTGCACTGATTTAAACCTTTGAAAGTAGGAATCCAGAAATATATTATTACAATCATTAACAAAATTATAATATTTAAATAAACAATACATTGTAGATGTCCTGGGCATGAGCAAGACCAAATGGAGAAGCAGCAGCATGAGACAAGTAAGGAATGGCTTCATTCTACAGTGGATGGAGAATGATGAAGAGAGGAGAAATGAAGTAGGCTTTGTAGTGAGAGAAGGGCTGCAAGCAGAGGTAGTAGGGATGAATGATAGAATAACGAAGATGACAATAAATGCCAGAGAAAAAAAGGTGGAGGTGATACAAGTGTATGCCCCACAAGTGGAGTGCTCAGCAGGAGAAAAAGACAGGTATGAGGAAGACCTAGAAAGACATATGGGAAAACAAGTGTCAGATAGTAATGGGAGGTCTGAATGCAAAAGTAGGAAAAGAGAAAGTAGGGTTTGAGGATATGTTATGGAAAGAAGAATAGGGAGAGAAAAACGAGGAGGGTAGAAGGCTGTTGGAGTTAAGTGCAAGAAATAAAGTGAAAGTGGCAAACAGTTGTATAAAAAGTAAAGTGAAAGTCATAAGATCATGAGATAGAGTTGGGATGGGGAGCAAAGGTCGGTGATAGATACATCAGCGGTTCCCAAAGTGTGCTCCATTGAACGCTTGGTGCTCCGTTAAGGATTATCTCATGGTCTGCGAATAGAACAGAGAGAAAAAAAATGTAGCTAGATCTCAAAACTGTGTGTTTTGTGGCCATGAACTGTGTTTAGATACTGTAGGTATTGGGTATAAATTATTCAGCTCTAGCAGCGTGCTGTGAATCAGTGTAGATAGCAAGTCTTATAAAGCCGAAGTGTCATGCGTCACCTTAGTCAGCTTTGGCCGTCTGCACCTTCTTGAAACTGTGCAAAACATCTAAAACATAGGCGAAGCACACAGATTGCACATGGCAAAACCAGACGGTGCCAGCTAACCCCGTCTCTATGAGAACTTCGCCGCCACGCTTTCAAGTATGATGGTTAGCTTCGACATCTTTTCAAAAAATTTTGGGAATACTGTAGTAATTCAGTTTAGTGCCTATGTAGATACTAGGTGAAAATATTGTCGCCCTTATACCAAAGACACGTATGTGCAAAATTGGTGTTTTGATCAAATGATATTTAAAGCTCCAATTTTAATGACTTTAAAGGAAAAAATTAAGTTTAGGCTCTATCAATCGATAAAATAGTGTGTGCTTTTGCCATGCAATAATATATCGACTAAAAAATAACAGGTAAAACCAGAAAAAAAACGCACTTATATACCTTTGGCATCAGGGCGACGATAGTGCTTTTGATTAATTTCTCTACTTTAAAAGTATCCACAATTCAAAAAGTTTGGGAATCGCTGGACAACATTATCATATGAGGAGAAATGAAGCAAATAAGTTGTGGTCAGTCTTGAGGAGGATGGTGTCCGCTGATAACTGCGGCTAAACAGTCCATCCAAAACAATTTAGTGTACATAAGGTCCCACTATATATTACTTGAGGCAATTACTACTGCCCTGGAAAGTACAGGGAATCATAAATATAAACCAACAGTACTTCTCAATAAAACGTGAGAATTAAATTGGACAGAGTGCTTGTGAAGAACACTGCTCTGAAGAGTCTTTGTGCAGAAGCTAAAATTTTGGTGGGAAAGTCAAGTCAAATGGAATGTGAATACTGTACTCATCTTTATCCCATGTTAAAATACTCTCTCCTCAAATCAGTGGATGTAGAACACTCTTTTACAGCACACAATTTAATATTAAGTGATAAACACCAAACTTGAGGGTGGAAAATAAAAAATGCTAATTATTTAATGTGAGGCCAAATTTAGAAAATTTGTTGAAAATGTTTGAAATTTGTGCCAAGCATCAATAAGATGTACAACCTCCTATGTTTATTTTTTTAAATTAAAATTAAAGCTGATATTAATTAAATGCAGTGCTAGCTTTCAGTTTTCAGTGCATCCATGGTTAATTTTTATGACCTATCTTTAGTTTTATATAACCTAACTAATGCACTCAAAGAACCTGTTTTAGTCATCTAATATTGAGCTGTTTAAGACCTAAAGATCTGTTGTCTACAGTTATAAGTAATAACACATGAAAAAATATGAGTAATAATATTCTTGTATCAGTATGTATAAGTGATGTTATTTTATAAGTGTCTCATTCAAGTTGATCAACCAGGTAATCAAACAAAAAAAAAATTACACCTGCTTTGGTGCCTGAATTGTCTAAGGTGCTACTTTCGCAATAGACTGGCTGCCAATGGCAGGGAGATCGATATTCGATCCCAGCCAGGTGCACTGAGTGTAGTTTTTCTTAAATGGTTTTCCACTCTCTCTCTCTCTATGCAAATGTAGATACACTTCTTCTAAATTTAACCTTTCTCATCCCTAAAACTTTAGAGTGATTAGTACATAAGTGTATAATCCAAAGAGGTATTAAGACTCGGGGCTAACATGATATTTAAAATAATAAACCATACCTACCCACATCAGGAAGTAGTTCACTGATATTTCTTGTCAGGTTTCCTTTGATGAATTGCAAATGAAATATATCCAACATTAATTTTAGATTTGGGCTCTTGATTTTTCTCAACACCTCCAAACCTAGTTTGAATAACCCAACAAGTTTAAACTGATGTCAAATAAGGATAAATGTACAGATGTCACAATTAAAACAAAACAATGAGGAAGTGAAACACTAATAAAATTTTATTTGATGAAACAATACAATTATATAATAATTTATATAACTAGTGGTGTGAATAAAAGTATATTCGATACTTGAAGTTAATATGAATAACAATGTAGCATTTATGATATACATCAGTGAACTAATTACAAGTGACTATAGATTGAGTACATGTGATAATGTTCTTGTATCAGTGTGCATAATTGATGTTATTTTATCATTGCATGAGTGATAATAGTCTTGTCTCAGTGTGCATAAGTGAGTATATTATGTTATTAGTACACATAAATTGATCAAGTTCTTGTATAAATGTATGTAAGTTTAAAAACTTCTATAATTTAACACTGAAAAACAACTTTTATCAATGATACACCATAAAATACAGGTATCAGTTTATTCTAAAATAAACATCGAAAAAAGGATGGAATGGCAAGGCCTACACTTACCAGAAAACTGTAGGCCTCAAAGTTAACAATTGAAAACACAACAAAACACATGTTTAGATATTAGCTAAGTGGCCATGATTTACCTCTAGCCATGCTGCCATGGTACAGTCTGTTTTTTACTCTCGTATGCTGAAAAAGGGGACTGATGTACCCCAGAAATGTCATAATTATGAGTTTTGTTGTGTTTTTAACTGTGTACTTTAAGGACTACAGTTTTCTGGTAAGTGTGTAGGCCTTGTCCATCTATGCTCTTTGCAATGTTTAATTTAAAATAAACTTTGGAAGATAATGACATTAAAATAAACTTAGAAAGATAATGGGGGTAAAATAAAATCATCTCAGGCATTTTAAAACAATGCTATTAGACTTTTTAAGTGATATGAGGTTGATTGAAGATTAGTCTGATACAAACTCTTGTAATTGGAGATTGATATGAGTAGGCCTACTTGTTAGAATTGTAAAACAGGTTTTTAGGCATTGGTACAAGGTAAATGAGCTTTTCCAAAGGATATAATATGTTGTAAATTTTGTGTTAGAATAAGATTTTTTGTACTATTTATATTTAATAATATTTCATTTGAAATTAGTTTTTTTGTTACCGAATACAAAGCTATAGTTAAAAGGCTTCTTACAAACACATTCTAAAAGGAGATTCATGTTGATATTTATGTTTTGAAAATAAAAGCAGCTTTCGTAATAAAACCAAACATCTTAAGTGCTTCATTCTTCTTTTTTTAACGAGTTTTTCAGTAATATTTTGTACTTATACAAGAGAAATATTACCTAAAGAAAAGGTTATATTTATGTTAATCTGCTTTGAGTAACAGAAATCTTTTCTCACTATTGTGTTAAGCACGAGTAGAATCACCGTTAATATTAAGAACCAGGCGAAAAGGGCACACTCCAACAAAATATGGTGCGCTCCTAACACGCTCCTACCCTGCCACCCCAATGATTGCCTGAGTGAGGTGAGATAAAAGCTTTTTGCTTTAGTCATAAATTCTTAAAGTGAGATGGGGATGGCAATCCCTTAATTCCTTACTTTAACTTTACTAAAAATGTGTTCAAGTGAGGTGGATTAATGGCATTTTAAGCTGAAGGGTGTGTGTAGTGGTTTACTCGGTAGTTAATAATTTAGCTTGGTTTTAACTGGGAATAGTTTTCCCCCTTGTCATTTTAAACATTTCTTATTAGCTGACTTTCTCATTTTTATCACCTTAGATCAAGTAATTAATAGCACTTGTATCAATTAAGACAGGGAGGTGGCAGCAGCCTTTTAATGCATTCTACTACTTAAATCTTTCATGAAGACCTTTAAAAAACCATTCCAACCATTCTAGCTCCATAAAGAAGGCAGGGAGATCATTGCAATTAAAATGCATTTACTTCACTCTGCTATTAGCTGATCAAGAGACAGAAGGGAAATGTCCTTTTAAGTTCCTCTCTTCCTTATCTGCTCGCCGAGAAAAGAGTGCAATGTATTTTTAATTTATTCCCTTTTTTACCTCCTGAGAGATAAAAGGTAATGTAATACTTTCTTAATGTATTCCCTTCCTTGCCTCCTGACCAAGATAGAGTAATGATTCTAATTACCTTATTTTCTTCCCTTCTTTACCTTCTAACAGAGTATGTTTTAATTCCCTTCCTTGCTTCTCACTTGATAAAGAATAGAGAAAGTAATTCCATTTTAATGTATTCCCTAAACTTAAACCTTACACAAAAAAGCAACGGGATATTAAAGCAAGAGAAGCACTGCCCTAATAATTTGTTCTTTCTTCTTTTGCTAGTTACAAACCAATAGAATTATTAGATTGGAAATATATTTTTTAAATACTTAATAGTAAATAAACTTTTGTTGATAATTTATATCATTAGAGACAAATCAAAAATTTAAATATACATATAAATAGAATATGTTTACCTTTTTCATAACTATTCAAATAATATTTGGGCACAGAGTAGCAGTTGATTGGTTCAATTAATCCAACAATCCCTTCATTTTCTAATAGTTTAGATGCAAAGCGTAAATTATTTTCATAGACTTTGGCATGCTCTTCGGTAGGTTCATTTACAGTGCCTGCCATTATATGGATCCTGAAAACATTATCAATAAAAATATAATGCCATAAATAAGTTAACCAAATTAAAAAAGCTTTTTATAATAACGATTGTATTTACTAGCCTACATGTGAATATACTAATGTAGCATTCATTATGTATGCAAATGGTAGAATCTAGAAGCACGTTCAGGGTCTTAACAGGCAAACTCAATGGGAAGACCTAAATGCCGATGGGAGGATACCTGTATGAGCTTGTATAGAAGGAACTTCTGTATTAAAGCAAACTGCATTTTAGTCTAAAAGTATAATTCATGCTCTATTTAAAAGTACTAACATGTTAAATAATTATAATAATTATTTTAAGAACCACCTCCTTTAACTTAAGTTGGTGTAGGCATGCATTTCTTAGTTTAAAGGAAAATAAAATGAATTGGAGACATGAAATAAAATATTGGATCCATTTTTGAATTAGATTTATATTTTTGACTCAGGTTCTATAAATTTAAAATATATAGTTGTGCCACTTAAGTTTCGATGATGGTTAACAGTGAAATGAAATTGAAGAGAAAACTTAACTAGGACTATTGTGGTTCTAGATAAAAGTATTATACATACTTTTAAACTAAAACTAATAGTCGAATCAAAAACTTATTTAAAGAAGTAGGCCTTTACATTCATAATTTTTTAAACCAGTAAACAAGATACATGAATTAAATATTTTCATACAGTTTGCAGTCCAGAGCTTTGGCGTAGTTTAAGGCCAAGTTAAAACTGTCCTTAAATTGTTCTTGTTTTCCAGGCAATGCTGCAAAACCCAGTTCCCCTTTTGCCACATCACCTAGAATTTAAAAATTAAATTAAATACTTATGAAAAAATATAGCCTAAGCCCTAATTTCATTGTATTTCTTTTAATTAAACACTTATATTATATATTTAGTCAATAAAATATATTATCTACTTTAGATATTAGTTTATAAAAATCACAATACCCCTGAGCGAAGGGTGACTGACACTTTTTGATGTTTTTCAAGTGCCATTCGAAAAAAAAACCATTTCAATCCCAAACCATTACACTAGTTTGAAAGCCCCATCCCTCCTCTGTCTATTCGTCAAGTTGATAAAAAAGTCTCCTCTCAATTCCAGGTGACTTTATGACAGCATGTTTTACCGTATTAATAACATAGGGAAATAAGGAAAGTAAAAAGTAACCCCACAGATGTGTGTGTATATATATAGAGGTCTGCACAAATGAAAATTTCCTAAACATGACAAAGTGAGGCCACACATTAAACAATATAAACATGAAAGGTTAAAACACGCAAATTGCCGGAATATCACCACAAGTGTGTGCCAGAGATTGGGCTATATGGTGCTGTATTTTTTGATAAACATGTGCAAACAACAGCTGTGCAAGATACAAATTTTTAATTTTCACAAAGTCACTCTCACAACATTTATTTTAAGGAATATTAGTTCCCCAGGTGCATGCAAAATGTGGACAAGATTATTAAAGGACAATTATTTCAAAAGACTAATGATGAGCCATAGTTTTAGCATTTGTCACCTCACAGCTGCATCTAAAGGCATCTAATTAAAAAAATGCAGGCAAAGGCTATTTAAAATATATGGGAGTCGCAGTTGAAGACTTGGCGTACTGACTCCACAGCCCAATACCGGTACATTTGGGTTTTGCAGAAAATGTATTGAAGTGAAGGATGAAAGTTACACTTGATAGGACAGATGGATGTATTACACATTGTGAGGATCTTAGTTTTGAATGAGGGAGAGATACAGAGGTAACAATGGATTTTCTTTAGAGGCAAATATTACCTCTTTGTCCAGTGTCAGCAATATAAAGTGTGAGTTATGTTAGAACTTCTTTTCATTTTAAGAGCCATTTGTATTTATTTTTATATGTTCTTATTCATCTTTCCTTGCAAATATATTTTATTGTGCAATAACTAATATGTATAAAATGAAACTTAGCTTACCTATATGTTTTTTAAATTTATTTTAGTTAGATGTACTATAATGATAAAGGACCAAGACATTAAAATATGACTAATAGGACTTTGGATAAAAATTGTGTTTTAAAAAGTGTTTTAGTGGAAGCTAATTTGGAATCTCGATATTTCAAGAAAAGCATGTTGTTGATGCATGGAAGGTTAAGATTTGTTAGGTAGAGATAGATTATAATAATAAAAATGTTAACCATGGTGTATTAAAATACTTTAGATACCATTTAACGACAATTACAAGTACATTTTTTACACCCAATACTGTTTCCAGCCTGTAGCCTGGGACACTTTTTATTCAAGTTATTCAAGCAATATATTTTCCATTATCAGCTTGCTAGGACTGTTAGAGTTTTGTATGCCTTATAATCTATCTCAAGACTAGGACAGGCACAACATCCAGCCCTCAACCATTAATTTATCAATGTGAAAAAGTAGATAAACCCATATTTTAACCAATGAAAAATTTTCTTCCATGCCAGGAATCGAACCCAGGACCCTTAGCACAGTAGAGACACACAATACCGACCGAGCTAAGAGGTCAGACTCAATTACAAATACATAGTGATGTAAATACTGAAAAACATTTGTGTTGACTTATGTTTTTCCCATTATAATGACACATGATTCTTTGAGATGTAGACCTCTGACATATTTTCATATGTAGGCCTGAACATTAAATTGTTTATTTGGTCAATATTCTTTGAAATTTTAGTGTAGTAATGTGTGAAAGTTTTATATCATAATAACTATTTTAAACATTAATTTGGGCTTTTATATTTTCAATTTCATTCAACGGATGTGATAGCCTAGTTTTAATCGTTTTAGTTTGGATGATATTTGTATGAGTTTACAATGTGTAGATCTCATTAAAAGATGTTGAAAATTTATTCAAACAAGATAAAAAATAAGAAAATATTTTCTCATTTGCAAGAGCCAGCATTATTACACATTATGATCTTAATATGTCATATTTGGTCTCTACTCATGCATATATCTGCCTGTTTTAGCTTCTTTCAATCATAAAAATAACAGAGTTATTTTAGCTAGAAGATAAATGTAAAAACCATTAAAAAAAGGCCTACAATAAGATTGGTGATGGTTACCTTACCATTTTTTATATTTATTTTTTACAGTGGGTGGCCTACGTGTGTGTATCAATTTGTTAAGGAAAGTTTAATAGTTAATGTTTAGGAAATAAAATTTAGTTACATATAGAGGGGCTCATGTCTGATTGGTACTACACTGTTCATTTTTCTAAAAAAAAAAATCTATGCTCGTAAATCATACTATTTAATCGAAGGTCGAATTTAGAAAATTAAAATAAGATCTGGGTTGGAAAAATATATCGTGATTTTTTTTATTGGTAAGTATTTGGCCTAACTATAATTCTTATAAAAATCAAAACTTTTGTCTATTTTTTAGTTTTGGTCTTGGTTAATTTTATGAGTCAAATACGAACCTGGAAATACATTTATAAGTACTTGCTCTACATTAGCGCTTTTCTTAGCTTCAACTACTTCTTCTATTTTATGTTGATATGGAAAAGCACACTCCACTGCTTTGAAACCACATTCTTTTGCTAGATTATAGCGTTCCAAAAGTGAAGAAGTCTCTTGAAACATGAACGATAAATTAGCACACACCCTAAAAGGCATTTTATGTTGGATACTCTTGAGAAATAAAAAATTGTGTATAATAAAATAAAAACATGCTTTTAAAGTTCAAACTTCAAAGTTCACTTTTAGTTGTTTTTTAACATTTTAATAGTTTCATCACAGATCACATCACATCACTTCACACATCCATGGATCAAATAACAAGTATTGCGTTTTCTATGGTAGTGATGGGCAGAATCGGATGAAAAGAATCGATTCATTCGATTCTTTCAAAATCATTCGAATGAGAAAAACATTCGAATGAAAACATAGCTGACTTGATGCGAGCTAGCCGATTCATTCTCTTACCTCACCCTTGCCAGAAGTGCTGAGGAAAATCGACCTTATGATTATGAATGTTTCCAGGCTATCTCTATACAGGTCTTCATTTCTATTAGGTTCATTTTCAATAAATAGTCCCCATTGCTACACAATAATCGACCTTACGCATTC
>CABFVX010000671.1:29179-98185 GCA_902151425.1 Timema shepardi | reverse complement strand
GGTGACACAAACGTTTAGTATCTCCCTAAATTTGTATTCATTTATTTACGATGTGGTCAGAAGCCCCTAAGCCCATGGGTGTCCAAGTACAGTATCCTTGATTCACAAATGTTCTTTTTTAAGCCTACACACTTTATATTCTAGAAAAAAAATCCAAGGTTGGCATGCAATCAAGTTTATTTAGATTAAAATTGGGTCTGGAACACAGTTTGTCATTTTTAGATGACATGTTTTAAATAGAATGTATATATATTAAATATATTGTCATATTGTGGCAATTTGGTATTATATAAACAAGGATGTTTAGAATAATTTTCCGCCAACAACAAAATCACATCCGAAGACCATGTCGGCGCCATTTATATTATTTAATCTTCACATAGTCTGAGCGGGTATTGATTGGTCTAATTACACAAACTAGTGTCGGAACTAGTACGAAAATAGCGCATGTTCTATCCTCACAACTAGTATGGTAGCCAGTACCAATTGGCAGAACCAGTATACTTTTTTTGATTCACACGACGCTAGATGATGACGTGCTAGCTAGTGATAGCTAGCACACTGGATTTCAAGTACTAGCTAGTGTCGTGTGATACGGGCTTTACCAACTCTTTGCTACTTCTCAAAATCATTCGAATGATTCTTTTGATTCACTCGATTGTTTTTCAAAGAATCGAATGCTTATTCGATTCTTAAAATCATTCGATTATGCCCATCACTAAGCTAGTGTTCCATAAAATGTGTAGCAATTTGTAATAGAATCCAACTAAAAATTACCATTGATCTCTATAATAATAAAATAACTTTATGGACATCTGTGGCTAGGACTTTCGAGAGGTTGTCTGAACACCATTGTGTAAGAAAGAAGGAAACTGTACGGTATTTTATTCTCTCTCATAAAGATATAAGCAAAGGTGGCATTTTGACATAATTCACTAATTTGTACGAATATAACATGAGAAATATCAATGTTTGTTTTGTAAATTGAATTTAAAAAATTGTTTGAAGAGCATAGCTATTTTCAACACTCGTGACTTATTTCTTTGAATAAGATGGGGTGGAATATAATAGTAATACTTCCTACAAGCTTATAAGATAAATGAGTGATTGATTTTCCACAAAAGAGGTCACCTTTTACAGATATGAAACAACTTCTGATATTAGCATAATATGTAGAAAGCTAAATTCTTATTTTTCTACTGGAGAAATTGTAGCATGACAATTATGTAAAATTGACAACTACATCACGAGCCTACATAAAAAAAACAATAAATTATTATAATTATCATAGCGGAATCCAAAGAAGAGAATTAAAATTGACATATTTAGGAATAATATGCTTAAACACCTACGTTTCATGACTGGATGGGCTCGGGTACAGTCACCATGCTTCCGAGAGAAAAAATACTAAGGGTGTGTAAAATAACACACACGAGACGAATCCTTATAAAAATACGATAGCTGCATCCAAAGAAGATAATTAAAACTGATTTATTTAGTAATAATATACTTCAAGATTTACTCGCCACAACAGGATGGGTTCTGATACAATCACCATACTTTCAAGGAAATTACGACGAGTATGGTGGGGGCACCAGCATGGCAAATGCCACACACGTCAACTCACTGCATCACCCAATACTTGAAATGGACGGGACCCACTTGGGATCGAAGTCACGAGCCTAGAGCAGTGCTGCTCTTAGGGCATTCCTTGGTACTTCTATATTTTCTTTCCCCTTTCTTTCTATTCCTTTCCACCCTTGTTTCCATCTCTCCCATTGCCTGTGTTTTACGGCTTATTATTTTTATTCCTGTTTGGTCAGAGAAATCGTATATAATGAGTGCCGCTCAGATCCACTTATTGTACTTCACCACATCGTGTTATCTAAGAAGGAAACGCCTGTAACAATACAATGGTTTGTATTGTACAATTACTACCCCACCCAACCTGATATTAACCGTTCAGTCGCGTAAAGTATACTACCCGCTCCCCAAAATAACCTCGATGCAACCTACTATAGTAATCTTCACTATTGTAGCCCAATGTAGCCCCAACAATCACACATCAAATCAGCATTCTTAAATATCCATTATAAACTGTCTACTAAATAAACTGTTATTCACGTACCTTCTGATCTTCAAGCTGGCCTCGCTACGACACTGCCAAGTCAAAACCGCCAATGTAGAAGAGTGGGGCGACAACGACTTGAGAAGTCCGTATTCGACGATCTACCCAGCCCGAGATTTACGTTAACACTAGACGGTGTTTTCCGAGAGTCCAGTCACCAAATCAACAAACCCTGTACTGCCACCTTGCGGAGGGATAAGGAAACCCTCGCCAAACATTGGCTGTTTCTACACCGGTCAAAGGGATGGATTATCGTAACTACTGCATTGCGGCGATAGACATCCAATCAGCGACCAGGAAAACTTGTGAAATTGCATCATAATGACGAAATGAACTGTTCTGCGTGACTGACTAGTATGTGTAAACCCCCCTTCCCCCTTTGTTCTTGTTTTCTAGACTCAATATATAGAGGAATGTAAATTGTATAGTAAGTATCATTATCTAAGAACGTTTGAGAGATGTAGCATTACCATTGAATGTTTGAGATGTATAGCGTTAGGAAAGAATCTTTAATATGTATCACTATCAAAGATGGTTTGATAGGGGTATCATTATCAAAGAACGTTTGATAGATGTAGCATTATCAAAAAACGTTTGAGATGTAGAGCGTTAGGAAAGAACGTTTGATATGTATAGCATTATCAAAGATGGTTTGATATGGGTAGCATTATCGAAGATGGTTTGAGATGTAGAGCATTAGGAAAGAACGTTTGATACGTATAGTATTATCAAAGATGGTTTGATATGTATAGCATTATCGAAGATGGTTTGATATGTAGAACATTAGGAAAGAACGTTTGATTTAATTTAAATTATGTTTGTAACACAGATTTTTATTGAGGTCATGGACGAGGGGCCAATAGTAATTTGTTAAATGTTGAGTCAACGCTATGGGGAAATTGCGTCTGACATTGTATCTTTTATTTTACATTGCTAACTTTGTGTTGGGGTCACTTTGATCAAACTTTAATGTGAATTCTTAAATCATTAAGTTAACGTAAATGGAGTTATTTCGTTCGATATGTCAATTTAATATATATATATATATAACTTATTCTTTATTTTCGTCTTGTGGGTAGTCCTGTTTTCGCTTAATTGTAACTAGCCATAATCCAATTTATGAAAGACCTTAAATCCTGGGTTTTTTTGGTGTGTGAATGTTCAGCGCGAATAATGCAATGTTTTCTTTTATAGTAGTAGCTATAGGATGTTTTTGAATTAAGGCCACTTTTCCCGTGTTTGTTTTCTGCTTTTTGAAAATTAAAGTATTCTTCATTTAAAACTCTGCTCTTCTACTTGTTGTCATTTATAAATGTACGTTACATCCTTCCTATCCTATAGTTTTAGGGGCCTTACCTATAGGATCGGCGAAGGGTGTAATACGCCGCTCTATCACCCAATAAAGTACCAGCTCGCCATGAAGTTTGGATCGTGGGTCTCACGTCGTCGCCGAGGGAAATCCTCTTCGATCTTCTAGGTATCAAGGCGTTATTAATAAGTACATCAGACTTATGGGTGTATTCTAAAAGACTAGAATTTGATATAATGACCTTCAGACTTAGTTTATATAGTCAAGGTGACTATAATGTTTATCATACCCTTTTGACTTAGTTTATATAGTCGAGGCGATTATAATGTTATCTAGATTTCTTATTTCTGTCAAAGTGACTAGATTTTGGTTTTGTGTCCTTCTAACTTAGTTGGTCTAGTCAAAGTGACTAATGTGTTCTCAAGTCCTTCAGACTTCTTATATTTGTCCAAGTGACTAAGTTTTTCCCTATATCCATATGACATAGTTTAAAAATAGGAACCTTGAGCTTTAGAGGTAATAAGGACCTAGTTTTAAAGGTTGCTCTTCTCCACGAGTACAGTACTTCCTTTTTATTCCTTATGACTAGTATGTTTCTCATGACGCCGTGGACGTCGTGTTCAGTTGTTTAATTTTGTATGGCTGCAACCAGGTTGTCAGTCCTTTTTCTTGGACCCAGGTGGGCCTATGTGTTGAATCATTATTATTAGCATTCTTTGCGTGTGGTATTAGCTGAGGTGGGTAAGGTGAATAGCTCTGCTAGTTTCCATAATGGGGTCCGTGCAGATAATGCCTTTACTTTTAGCCCGTCGTTGGCTCCTTTTGACTAAGTATTAAAAGTTAGTGTGTACTAAAGTAAAGTTGTACCCCAGGGAATGGGTTATTGTATAAATGTACTATTTAGTGCTCTGGCAGTACCTATTGGGAAATGACCGACCATAGTACTATTTGGCGTTGACACCTGTTTGCTAGTCATCTACTAATGAAATTAACAAACCTGTCTTATATCATTCACTATACAATGTATCTTCAGGACTTTCTTAAGTTTCAATCAAGCAAGCTAGCTCAATTTATATAATAGTAACTCTAAAATTATAGGATTTACAGTTAACTTTAATTGGTAATTATTTCACTGTCATCCTTTTAGACCCTACTGACAGTATCCTGGCGCTTTCCAAGCTGTTTTGATAATGAATAGGCTCTTCCAGCCTACTACCTTTGACCTTGCTGTCTTAGACGCTTATTTACCCGAGCCGCAGAAAGACAATCCTATAGTTTGGATTTGCTATATGTCAACACATCTTCTATTTAACGTAAAGTTTTCCATGATCTACTATATGTTCACTTAATTTTCTGAACTTATATATTACACGTTCAATTGTCAACTAGCATTAAACTTGTATAACTATTGTTGATCTTATATCTCATTTATGTTTTTCTATTATAGATCTATTTATTGTTAACTTAATTATTGTCTTACGTAATGAATTATCCCAACGATAAATCACTTACAAAATATTTGGTTTAATTTGGACAAAACTAGTTTTATGCCACAAATCTAAATAAACACTGCCATTTCCTTGCGTCTCCTTCAATTCCACTTTAATGGTCTGTGGTCAGGTTGCTAGATTTTCTATTGTGCTGTGATCATAAATTCCTTGTATGGTAACCTAAGTAAAATTAAGCTACTTTGTTACTAGGCCTAAATAATTAAATACTATTTATCTGTACTATTTATATATAGCCTAAATTGAACTTTGGATATTTGTTCTAAAAAATTTTAAGCAACCCATTTTTTTATAATTTTTTAGTTTAGTTTTATTAAGTTTGGGACTTTATTATACTACTGTAGGCCTATATTGAAATAAAGATGTCATACACTTAAGTAGTTTAGTTTAATAAATAATGTAACATCTAACAACACAGCTATACAAGATTTAAAATTGTACAAATATGTGGCCCAAGGTACAAAAGCATCTGGCACAAGGTACAACGCCCCATTGTACTTTGGTCCATTTACAAAGCTTTACAAAAGAGATAAAAACATATACTCAAGTGATTACAAAAAATTTTAAATACCTTAATACAAGGAAAAATTACTTTATCTTTTAGTGTAATTTTTTTGGTAAATGTGTCAAATATTAAGAGACTTAAAACAGTTTAAAAAAAACGGCTCTAGGTGCAAAGATCTCCCTAATTTCTACAAGCCTATAAACTAAAATATGATATTTGAATGTAAATTACTACACAAAGTTTATTATTCACACAATTGTAATTATTTTTAAGCTGCCTTTTTTAAATAATAATTATCGAATTTTCAATATAATATTGTTTCTGAAAACAATATATAAGCTAATAGCCAAATTTAAATATAGTGTAATTTTGGCAAAATGTAAAGAACATGAGTGATAGCTAAATATTTTAATATATTAAAGATGGTATGCGTATTTGTACGATATTAACTTTAAAACTAAATTGTATATCCTTTAATGTATATTTGTTTCCAACCAAGTGGGGTATAATACGTCAAGTTTTGTGATCATTGTGAAGAGAAACAGAACACCATCCGTCCGTATGCCAGCAGTGGTTGCCAATATTCAACAGTGGATCCCTGTGTACCTAGTAGTATTTTGGTTGGATAAAATACGTCCATAAAGGACAGCCTTATAATGTTCTAAAAGGCTGTTCATACTACTAAAAAACTACTATACATTAGAATTATTATACGACATTAGGCCTTCCAGAACGGGGTTTATACCAAAATCAGGATGTAGCAATACTTCCTACCAGCCTATAACCTATTATCGTATGAACATAAGACTACTACACAAAGTTTATCATTCAAACAAATGTAATCAAGCTGCTAGCTATCTTATTTGATAATAAATTGCAAACATTCAATATAATGTGGCATATTTGTATTATTCTGATACAGTGTTATTTTCCGACCAAAAAATATTAAAAAGGGTGTACTCAAATCCAAATACTCTGAACTATAATATTGACATTTTTTTATATAGGTCTTACCTATTTAATCTATATTAAATATAATTTTACTTAGCCTAACATTTTGCATTAGTAGCCTACATATTATAATACACTTTGCTATATTGAAGGCACAATAATTAAATACCTTAAAATAAAGCAGTATGAAATTAAAAACTAGGAAACTGTGAAACCAAATATAATCAGTAATCACCAATAGCTGCTAATCCAGCAAGGCTCCAATAAATTGACTGTCCTCATATACAGTTTTATCGAGTGCTGCGTTTTCTTAAATCCTCGTATATATGATTTATTAATTTTCAATGTTTGTAATCCATATTTTTACATTTATTAATTTATTTTCATTTTAGGGTACTTATAATGTTTTGACCACCTTTGTGGTCTAGAGTTTAGAGTTGAAGGCTACAAATCCAGAGGTCCTGGGTTCAGTCCCCAGCAAAATCTATCTGTAAAGTAGAGTGTCTGGAACGTGGTCAAACTCAGCTTCGTGAGGACACATGAAGAGCTACTTGAATAAAGAAGTGGATGTTCCTGTTTAGAAAACTGAGATTAACTAACAGAGGGTTCGTTGTACTGCTACATCTATTCGCGAATATTGGTACTATCATGGCAAACGGTGGTGACCACTCGGTTGATATAATTCGCTTGCAGGTTCACACCATGGAGTTTTTATTAAATTTGTGATGTAGTTGTTTTTCATGAATATTTGTTTATTCCCTATCTATGGGCCAAACTGAGTCCAATTATCTCTATACTTTAATGGATGTACATAAACACACCCCTGGCTACGGACCAAATCGTGACGCTAATGTTTGTCGTCTCCTTGCTAGCGAAGAGACAGATTTGAACGTTTCTTTCAATGTTATTGTGTAAAAAGGTGTGTCTGGTGAATAAAAGTTTTTTTTAAATTGTGTACTATTAAACCCCACTTGGATGAAGACACATTCACATTAAAGTATATACAATTCAGTTTTAAATGTAATATTCTACAAATAATAATAATAACATATTTAATATATTAAAATATGTAAGTAACACCCATGTAGTTTACATTATGACAAGACTTCAATATATTTAAAATTGGTTATTAGCTTATAAAATGATTCCAGAAACAATATTATATTTAAAGTTTGATAAGTAAAATGACAACGATAGCTTCAAACTTAATTACATTCGTTTTAATTAAAAACTTTGTGTTGTAGTTTTGCAATCAAATTATCATTTAAGTTATAGGCGTGTGTGAAATATTAGTATGTTACAATAAATTTAAAATTGGCTCTTAGCTTGTTTGTGTATTCTATTATTTTCAGAAGCCATATTATATTTAATGTACGATAACTGTAATTAAATAAGGTAGTTTGAAACTAAATTAAATGTGTTTGTATAGCAAGCAATATGTAGGTGTTTTAGATTCAAACTATCATTTAGGTTATAGAGATTGAAAGAACTATTACTATATATTTAAAGTTGGCTCTCAGCTTGTGTATTGATTCCCAGAAACCATATTATATTTAATGTTCGAAAACTATAATGAAATAGGTCGCTAAAGACCTGATTACTTTTGTTTGAATGATACACTTTGTGTAGAAGTCTTGCGTTAAATCGATCATTTAGCTAATAGGCTTGTCGGAATTATTACTATTTTAGCCTAAATCGACTTAATAAAAGAAACAAGTCATGACTGTTTACCTTAGTTATGATCTTAAAACCTTCTATTAGTCCATTTATTTATTTTAACTCTTCATACATTGATATATCTCATGTATTTATAAAAAATATTGGATAATATTAGAATGCCATATTGCCTTCTATGTGTGTAATAGAGAAAGAGATACCAGAAATTTTTCTTCTCTCCTACACAATGGTGTATAGACGACAGCTACAAAATCTTTGCCACATATGTAAATACAGTTATGAACCCCCGATCTCAGCGCTAAAAGCTATAATCCTTATCTCGTGACAGCCTGTTTTCTGGGGAAAATATTTTATTTTAAGTTATTTTTCCATGGTGATTGGAATGTATCTTTTTATAATCTTTTTCGATTGCATCTTTGTTTATTTTTTCTAAATAATTCATTAATAAATATATAATTCATGGAAACTAAGTATGATACAACATGATTCCTACTTTTGTGGAATCACTTAATTTCTCTCTCTTGAGGCGAGGTAAATATTATAACTCTTATTAAAAAAAAGTTTTGTTTGAATTCTATTCCTTGGCTTATTTACATTTTTGGTTTCATTTTTTCTTTATCATACAATTTAAATTCACTATTTTAAACTAATAATAGTATTTTTTCTATTATAAAAAAAAATTAACATTGTAATCACATAGTACCGTATTAACTATAAATTAAAACAAATGTCATCTAAGGGATGGTAGCCTACCCATCTTCAAAGCTATTTAAGATTATTTTTTTCTAACAATATATCACTATTCTCGTATTATTTTTATTTTGCTATCATTGTAGATTTGATTTGATTCTTTTTTGTAAGACTTATATATAATAAATAGTGGGTAATTTACCATAATATGACATGAAAAAGTATCAAGACTTCAGCTCTGCATTCTTTCCCCATGATCTTTTCTGAACAAAATTAATATCTGTTATAAAATTTAAAGTAAAGCCGTAGACCTATACAATGTTTGAAAAAAAGTGAACACACAATTAAAGGCAAATGTGTTTAAATAGGCTTTCCATGTGTCCCAGGACTGTATCAATTTGAAGGCCTACTTCCGGCAGGCTGGTCATTTTGTCCTAGTCTGAAGAAAATGAGAAAAAGAGATACTAAATGTAAATGAGACATGGTAGAAAAAGCGCAAGTGTCTTTTGTCGAGTTGTTTTCAGAACATCCAAATAAAATAAATTTAAATCCCAAACAGCAATTAAGAAACTTAAGAATTTTCCAGACCAATAAATATCACAAAGTATGTTTTATAATAGCGATCTTCAGTGCAGGCCTGAAATATTCAAAAGCTTTTAAACAAGTATGCTTCTCCAAATAGGTTAACAACTGAAAGGAAATAGAATTCACCCATTCGTAACTTGACAAGCATGCAAATAACATTTGTTTGTGAACAGTAACACCAGGTTTAACCAATAGTTAGAATTTACAAATGGTTAAGTCATGAGAACTCAAATGTGACATTGTATTGTTGGGTTTTTCTGTTGTAATTGAAACAATTAAAGGGCAGAATTTTTGTTACAGTGGTGGTAAGAGTGTCATGCTGTTCATTTATACACAATCTCACCCCTCAGTCTCAAAGCGTGGAAGACAGAGCCCTGGGACAGCCTACTGCCTTTACACATCCTCACTTGCTACAACATGGAGAGGTAATCATCAATTTTGTTTATTTTTTCAATGTTACTTCACAGCCCTAAATATCTGGACATTCATTAATCTTTGTTTGGTTTCATGCATTGTAATATAATACGAGGGCTATCCCAAATTCAACCTCCGATTAGCTTGTAAAAAATGTTAAAAATAGAAAAAAAATCTTATTACATACAAAACCTATGTACATAGCTGCATTACCTACATGTACTGTGGCTGTCATTATTTAAGAAATGTTGATCGTTGTAGCCACTCACCAGGTAGTAGTGGTAGCAGCAGGGCTTATATGCATGTGCACACCAGTAAAATGAGTGCCAGCCTTGCGTTTTCTGCATACAAATTTATTTATTTTTCAGATAGCTATCCATCATATAAATTCAGTCCATAATATGCATAAAATATTAAAGTGGCTGATAACCTTTATTTAACCTCCCAATTCGGTGGTTGTAAGACTGGCCCTAAATGTTTTTAACCAAACTTAAACTGAAAACTACTTACATATGGATAAGTTTACTTTTTTACATACTCACCACCATTGTCCAAACACTTATTAAGCCTGGGAACCAACTTCTGTATCCCCAAATCATAAAAGTCTGTCACCTGACCTTTAAACCATGTTATGACCGCTTTTTTAACCTCATCATCATCATCTTTTTTTTTTTCCGCCCAGTTGTTTCTTCTGTTGAAGAAACACGTGGTAATCGCTAGGTGTGAGGTCTGGCCTGTTGGGCGGATATTCCAAAACATCCAACATCCTATTTGAAACTGTCAAGCAACTCAGTGGTGGCACACACAGTATGGGCCCGAGCGTTGTCTTGAAGCAGGCGGACTCCATCAGTCAACATTCCCCTCCTTTATTTATGAATGGCCCGTATAAGCCGTCTCAGGTCTCACAATATGCATTGGCATTAATTGTTGTGCCATGTTTTTTTTTTTTTGAAGTGGACATTTTGAATTGTTTGGTTTAGGGAGAATGAGTATGGTTCCATTGCAATGATTGCTGCTTCAATTCAGGAGTGTGGTGATAAACCCATGTTTAATCCCCAGTCACAATAGAGTCCAAAAACTCATCTCCATCCTCTGCGTAATGAGTGAGAAACGTGAACACGGAACTCATTCGTTTTTTCTTGTGTTCGTCCATTAACATTTTGGGCACCTAGCGCACGCATGAATCAATTTTGTATAAGTTAAATTTACATATAATTAAATTGTATCTTTAAATCAATATTTGTTAATGGACTATTTAATGCACAATAGTAAACTTCAAATAAAGCTGTGATATACATTCTGCAGTGATTTTTTCTATATATGAATCAACATTTCTCTATCATCAACCTAAGATTACCAATGTTCCTAAATTTTCAGGTCATAGTTTTTAATTTAAAATCTTGTAAGCTTATAATTTTTAATACATTCGTTTTGGGTTTCAGGGAGGTTGAGAGGGAGCATTGAAATAAGTCTCCTCAGTTATCAAACATATGTTCTTGAGCAGCCACTTTCTCTCAACCAATAATTATCTGTCCAAAGAGTATGACATCTTACCTTTTTTTATAGTAAACTGTATAAATAGGGCCTATTTATTTTATGATGACACATGGCACAGTTTCAGCCTATCGCCAATGACAAAGTATTAATTTACCGGTATTCAAAATAGTTGTCACATTTTCTACTGCCACAGTTTCAGATAATAGGTATTAAATGAATATTAGCTAGGAACTCAAACTTAGTGCATGGAATTTTTAATTATAGGCTACATAGGAACTACTATGAAAACAGATCATGAATATATATTAAAAAAATCTTTACTAGATCAATAATGCATTTGTTGAATTTTTTTTCACTATTTGATACAAACTGTTTTAGTAAAAACATATTTAAACCTAAATACGTAATATTGATATTGCAGGTGCTTCCAGGGCTGAGACTAGATGAGTTCCAAAAACGTAGAAGCTGTCTCATGGAGAGCATATACAAGTTATCTATTAAAGATGAACGTATTTTTAACAATAATCACCTGGTGGTCATACCTTCGTCGTCCAAACTATACATGTCTGAGAAGATTCCATATGTATTCCGTCAAAATACAGACTTTTTGTACCTAAGTGGTTGTTTGGAACCAGGGAGTGCGCTTGTGTTGTCTGGTACTGGGGGTGGACATCATACATCTACTTTATTTGTCCGTCAGAAAGACGTCCACTCAGAGATGTGGGATGGTCCGCGTACAGGTACAGAAGGAGCTCTTGAGCTGTTTGGTGTAGAACAATCACTACCCATGCAAGACTTAGGACTATTTCTTAAGTCGTTTTCTAAAAGTCACAGCAAGTTTATGTTGTGGTATGACTTCACGCATCCAGCAGAGCCAGAAGTTCACAAAACTATGCAAGGGTTTCTTGCAAACACTATAAATAAGGTAAGTTTGACATCATATAAGCAGTCTTTATTGGCTCATTCAAGGATCTTATAACATATCGGTTGCAAACGCCTTCAAAATTTTACTTGGAACCATGGACAGCACTTAACAAATCTACATATTAATTTTTTTAGATAGAGTAATTTACTTTATATTGATGAAAAGTTTCTGTACATTTAGCTCTGTTGGATTGCAATGTTCCTTGAGACATTTCAGTTATTTTACAATATAGTATTGATCAAAGTTCAAGCCATGACTGTATTTCAGCATGTAAAGCAACTAGTTTTTATAGATTCTTGGCCTTAGTATCATGGAAATGACCATTAATTATTTTACTGTTTTGGTGAAGTCTTACTTATTGAACCAGGAAATCGGTACATAATATATTTTGAAACTGATGGCCTTTTATATGATAATTGATGTTATTATGTTACTGGAGAAGACATAGACTGTTTTGTGGGTGATGCAAATTTTGCAGGTGGCCACACTGCGTGCATGAGAATGAACCTGGGGGAAGTTTGAGTTCAGGTTGAATAGTTGGATCTGGGAGATGGTCATAAAACTCTGTTACAAAAGAATACCGTCAGTTATTAGTTGTGTGTAGTTTTTCATTAAAAATGTTTTGTGTTTGGGTTGAGGATTTGAAAATTGAGAATAAATATTTTTAGAAGCTATTTGATTCATAGAGTACTTCTTTGCTGCATTATTTTGGTTTGGACCATTTATATTTGTTTTGAAAAAAACACTTCTCACATTGCCTATTTGTAATTGTTCTTTATCCAGGTGTGGGAATCCCCCAAACATCTGCTACATCGTCTACGCCTGTACAAATCTCCCTCCGAGGTGGCTCTTATGCATGCCTCTTGTAAGGTTGCCAGTGAAGCCATTGCTGTGACGATGCAGGACTCACATCCTGGTGTAACAGAGCACCAGCTCTTTGCCAGGGTGGACTATGAGTGTCGCATGCGAGGGGCAGAAACTCTAGCATACCCTCCTGTGGTAGCGGGTGGCACCCGGGCCAACATCATCCACTATATCAGCAACAATCAGGTCAACTTTCTGCTTGTTAACTCAAATTATATACATCATCCTGTCTCCTCACTAAAACTATTTATTAACTACATCCAGATCAACTTGAGTTAACCCGCCCCGCTGGCGTAGTTGGCTAACACGCTTGTCGTGTTTAGCTTGACTGCTGAGGGTGGGGAGATCGAGGTTCGAATCTCGGTCGGGTGAACTGATTTTTTTTTCCTAAATGGTTTTCCACTCTCCCTTCACGCAAATGCGGGTTCACTTCCTCTAATTCAACCTTCCCAATTCCTAATCCATTAGAGTAATTAGTACTTAAAGTGTATAACTCGAACGGGTAGTAAGACGCGGTGCTAAAATATATATAACTTGAGTAAGTTTATAAAGAAAAGCTATATTAACATCAATCAGGTCAAAATGCTGATCGTATAACAATACTATATCAGTAACAAGTCAACTTTTTGCTTGTTTACCAACTGAGCATAAACATTCTCACTATTAGAATGTCATCTAAAAAGATGTTTGTTTCAAAATAAAATTCTCACTGTCGACCATAGTTCAAAGTATTACTGTAATGTAATAAATACACTTTAGTGGTAAGTGGTGTTAATCTTTCCTAGCTACTTTAGTATGTTTGGAGGTTATATAGTTAAATGACATACTAGCAGGGACGAGATAAGTGATTTGTGAATAAACCAGATGGAAGGGGTTCAAATCCTTGACTCATTTATTACTCATAGTTTAAGGCAGAGTCTGTGACTGACATGTGAGATTGTCTGTGACTTACTACTTACTTACACTATGACATTAGGAACTCAACATTTGATTGCTGTACTTACAAAATTACACCACCCATCCCTATCTTTATTAACTTTATCCATTCCCCTTCACAACACCCTATCTCTTCAGGTCCATTATAATGCTATCCTTCCATCTGCATCTAGGTCTTTCCAATGCTCTCTCACCATTGGGTTTGCCAGTCATTATCATGAACATGGGCCTCCACCGTGGTTTGGATTCCACTTTAAACTATAGCTCCTCCATTTAATCTCACAATCACTCCACCATTACACACTAGTGTAAGTGCATACAACCCAAATGGGTAGTAAGACGCGGCGCTATTAATAATAATAATTATGGACATGGTTCTAGATTCTCCCATTCACACTGCATGTCCTACCCAACATAATCTTCGAAACTTAATTATCCTAGCAATATCTTGTGATGGGTACGAGGAATGTAACTCATAATTATGTAACATCCTACACTCTCCAGTAGCCTGATTCCTTTTTGGACCAAATAGCATTCTAAGCACCTTGTTTCTGAACACCCTACATTATTTTGTCATGTAAGATAAGAGACCACGTTTTACACCCATATAGAGTAACCGGTAAAGTTATTGTTTTGTATATTCTGAGTTTTATTACACTCCTTGAAAGCAGGCAACATGTTAACAACTCATTGATCAACTTTTCCTAATTTCCATTCTAATATTGTTATTGCTACTTAAAATTGTTCCTATATATTTAAACTTAATGCAACTCAGGATTGGCATTTATGCTGCTGCTTGTATAAGACTATAGCAGTACCAACTTTAATTGATGATATTGTTACAGGTGGTGCAAGCAGGTGAAATGGTGCTCATGGATGCAGGTAACACTTCCTACTAGGCGACAAATACAAGGTTCATTTTTTAACATTTTCCTATAATACATAAGAATTACAATATTCCCTTTAAACTATATATTACTTTATTAAATATTCTCTTTTGACATTTGAGCTAATAATATTATTTAAACCAAATTTGTGCCTACTAAAAATTCACCTTGAAAGTTTATTTATGTATAAGCCATACTTTCAAGTATGGATTTTGATTTCTAATTTTTATTGTTAAACTATATTAGAAATAATCTTAGGTGTTGTTAAGTAATTATGTTTTATTTTTAAAAGTGGCACGTATTATTTTGTATATACATCATATTATATTTGGAAGAAGGTATAGGAAAGGTGGATGGAAACATATAAAAGGGGATGAACACAATAATGCTTTTACAATGAAAAGAAGAACACAGTTTACACTTTACATTGCTGCCATTGGACAAAGAAGTAATGCTTGCCTATTAAAGAACATCGATCATCACCGCCCAATCCCCTGACCTAGGTTTCATTCTATAGGAACTGATCATGTTCCTATCTAAGTGTCCTTTCATTCTTTAAAAAATTTCGTTTTTTCCCCTTTTTGTTGTTTTTTGGTTTTCTCTTTGAGGAAGTTACATTTCACACTCCACCCTGATGAGTTCCGATAGAGTGAAACCTAATTCGGGTGATTGAGCGGTGACGATTGATTTTCTTTAAGAGGCAACCATTACTTCTTTGTCCAATGGCAGTAATGTAAAATGTGAACTGTGTTCTTCTTTTCAATGTAAAAGCCAGATTGTGTTTGTCACTTTTTTATGTTTGTAACCACTTTTCCTATACCTTCTTCCAAATATAATACAATTACCTCATAAAGTGAAAAGAGGTTTTCCTTATAGAGATATATTAGTATATACATAAAAAATCATACATGAAAGGTATAGCTTAACTCTTATATATTATCAATTAGAATCAGCTATAATATATGTTGTATGAAAACAATTCTTTTATGTGTTTAAATTTAGGACATAACTTATGTTTGTGCTGAGTCACCTTTATTTAGCATATTGGCCAGAATATTGTGTAATATTTCTCACTAAAAAAAAGGCAAATTCCTACAGAACTAAATTTTGTAGCATGATGTAACTGTACAGGCCGGCGGGAATCATGGCTCTCTTCTAATAATAAAACCGAGGTCAAAACTAAGAGAGAGAGAGAGAGAGAGGATTTCACTCTTCATTGTCACTGAATTGGTAATTCAGTAGATCAGTGTTAATTGGTGGTAGAATTTGTGCTATGTTACCGATATTAAAATCTCACCCATGACAGATCCGCAAGTGAGAGATTGTGTTTAAAAGGTGTCTCAAGTAAATAAGGGAATTAGAAAAAGCTACAATAAGAATTATAAATTAGGAGCAATACATGAGGCGTAACAAACAAATACCCTTTAGGTTGCAAACAAGTTTGGTATTTCTGAGGCTTATATATGACTTTGTAGAAAAAATTAAGAAACTTCTATACGTGCCTGTGCATTAGAAGGCTTAGTAAAACTATGAAGTTTTTACCTCTAGGTATATTTGAGACATTTTATTTTTCATGTAGTGCACCTTCAAAATGTTAGGGTCATATTATGTGAGGCTGTACTAGACTCAAGCCAATACAGTTTTAGTATATTTTCAAATAGAGAAAAAGCTTTATTCTAGTTAAGAGTTTAAGTAGTCTATGACTAATAGCATTTTTTATCATTAATTAAATTATTTTGAGAATGTGCAAGTACTTGGTTTTTTAAGCTTGATCTTAGTTTTTATTAGATACTTAGTCTCAAGTATGATTGATTTATGGGCTCGACAATTTTTATCTTGTTGTATAACCCTACTTATTTTTTATATATTGTGTTTATGATGATAGTGAATTATTGTTTACTCTCTCCATGTGTGAAATGTACATTTGGGTTGATGAAAGATGGTGGTGTAGGGAGAATAACTCAACAAAGAGTGCTCAGTACTGTGCAGACATCTAGCCGTTGGAGTGTTGTTAAGGTCAGCAACTGAACAAAATGGTTGTTGATTGAAAGAGGGTATGAGACAGAGATAAACAATGTATGGAAAGGGTTCTATTTTTTTAGGTTAGGTATAGCACTAATAGATTAGTGCGAGACTATCCAACTGTAATGATACTGATTTGGACCCCTCTCATTTATTAAAAAAAAGTCATCAATGAAGTGCATTTTTCTTTATTGTATATAAAATATCCTTTTAATACTTCATTCATGGAGAATCATGCACTTTTCAGAATTAATGGCAATAGATTACACCATAAAACTTATTTTTTCTTTCACAAATCAACTCTGTAGTGTTTACCCAAAAAAACAAGTGACGCTAGGTCCCTCTACCCAATAGTAAGCTAGCCCTCACAACATCTGTCGCCAGGACTCTTTCTATTAGTTGGTTTTGACATTGGAAACAAGAGGTCCAAGAGGCAAGGGGTAGGTCATATATAAGCCGCTTGTGTGTATTAATATATAGTAGTAACATAAATATACACAGCACCTGGTACTCAAAACAGGAACGTGTAATATCACAAAAAATAATCTAGTTAAACTAAAACTGTATCGTCTAATATTACATCTTCAGTGCCAAAGGTGAAATCATCTTAATAAATTGAGTGCAACATTGAAAGTCTTATTTATTTTATTAAAATAAAAATCAGAAGTAATTAGATTGTATAACCGTGTGAGTGCGCAGTAAGGCACGATCGTGTCGACATCATAGAAAAGAAGTCACAGCAAGATCACAGGGCTATAGATACCAATTATCTCATCAAACAACAAATATCTTTAGTTAGTGCTTGATCATGGGGCAACTATCAGCTAATTAAACCAAATATCCATACATTCATAATTAGCGCCCATCGCGGGCACATGTAATTCAAGAACATTTTAATTAGCACCCAATCGTGGGGCAATATAATTCAATATCACTCTAATTGGTGCTCGATCACGGCACTATAACTACCAAATATCTCACAATAATTTCATTAATATTTTAATTGTCACACAATGCGCAACCGTATCGTTTTAATTGAGCCTAATTGTGGGGAATAATAATTATGTATCACAATAATTGGTGCTTGATCATGGGGCTATAAATACCAATTATCTCACAATATAATTCAAGAATGTTTTTATTAGCACCCAATGTGGGGCCGTATCATTTTAAAATACACCTTAATCAAAAAGTGTATTATGTAGATGTGACCAATACTATGCTAGAAAATAAGAGATCTTGGAAATAGGGAGTGAGCCCAAAATACTACTGATACAAAGGAAAAAAGACTTTAGTCAAACTTCAAAATGTATACATCCTATTAGTTGCACCAGTATTAATAAATGAGGTGGCAGTCTATTTCTACAAAAATTAGTAAAAAAAATAATCACATCATCTATCATGATATAACTCTATAAGGAAAACCTCTTTTCGCCTTATGAGGTAATTGTATTATATTTGGAAGAAGGTATAGGAAAGGTGGATAGAAACATATAAAAGGGGGACGAACACAGTATGGCCTTTACATTGAAAAGAAGAACACAGTTCACACTTTACACTGCTGCCAATGGACAAAGAGGTAATAGTTGCCTCTTAGAGAAAATTGATCGTCACCGCCCAATCCCCCGACCCAGGTTTCATTCTATCCTATTCTTCTTTCATTATATTCCTATACCTTCTTTCAAATATAATACATCAACTATCATGAAATTGATTGTTTTAACAAAGTTTGAATAAGCTCCGGTAATTTTACATATTTAAAGTAAAATATTGTGGCTCTACCTGTAAATTAAATTTCAAATATGTTCTAGTAAATTGCCTCCCTAAGTTAGATTTATTTAAATGATACAATCAATCAAATAGACTTACCTAGTTTAAAAAAAAATTATAAATGGAGTGTATGGATATAAATTCAACAACACGTTGAAATCTGAATAAATATAAATTTATACAAAACATACTATCCATTTATGGAGTAGTTGTTGAATCGACAACCAAATCTAACCCTCATTTATTTTTAATTCTTGAGCAAGGTTTCAATAAATTTGAAATATGCATCACTTTACACCTGTAACATTTCTTTTCAGAATGCTACTAGAAAATTTCTCAATGTCTGAATAACTGATTTGTTAAAATTATTATGTGAAGAACGTTATCTTTTTATTGCCATGGTGCAAATGTTGCGATAATTATATATTAAGTTGAGTGTAACCCTCTGTACTTGAACAAGTATTGTTTTACCCATATCGTTGATAACATGGTCTTCTAAAATGTCACTCTTGTGTTAAGCTGGATTTCTGGTGACAAGGTTGAGTGTTTTGAACTATTTTTCTGAAATGGTTTCCCACTCCACGCAAATGTTGATACATTTTCTCTTAATGACTACCTTCCTCATTCCTATTCATTTAGCGTAGTTAGTTTATGTGTACAACCCGAACAGGTACTGAGACATGACGAAGAAAATTAAATAATATGTGGAATGTAACTTTGTTTTGTTGTTGCAGCACAGTTTTATATTCTGTCAAATGTTATATTGTTTTAATCATGCTGCAGTTATCACAATTGTTTGATATAAGGTATACACTTGTTTTTTAGGTTGTGAATACCATGGTTACAACAGCGATATTACACGTACTTGGCCAATCTCTGGAAAGTTCTCATCAAATCAGCTTGAGTTATATGAGGCTGTACTGTCAGTACAGTCTGATTTAATAAAGCGCTGCTCAAACTTCCCTAGCTTGGACAGTCTTTTTTATGAGATGTGTGATCTCTTGGGACATAGTCTTCAACAAGTGGGACTACTACCACGAAATCTTAATAAAGACCAGCTTTCCAAGGTACACTAACACACTTTAAAACCATTTATACTAAATGTAACAATGTACTGTGGAGGACTGGATCCTCAAGATCCTACTATTCCGGCTTTTTTGCTATTTGGACTGGCGGCACCCACATTAGGCCAGATAGTTATGCGCCTACTGTTTTTAACTTTTTATATACACACACAATAAAAAATATTAGTCCAGTGTTACTAGTTTGAAGAGAACCTACAAATTAATATCTTTCGGGTAAGCTCTTCCTATGAATTCTAATTAAATACTTTAGTTTTGATCGAAAATAATAATTCAATATAACTTTTTAACTAATTGAAATTAGTTATTGAGTAAAATTACACCAAGCAGATGATGTCATCAAAATTAATATTGTAACAAGATTAGTGCTTGACTGTGCTGACCGCTACAACTGCATCTTAAATTGTCCCCCCTCTTCTCTCACTCCATCCTTGTTTAACAGCTAGCTGGGGGAACCTGACTGTCATGGGACCTATATTGGGGCAGAGGGAGCTTTCTTGCAACAGAAGTTGCCCATATAGAAGAGTCTGGGTTCACTGTCTTCGAAACATTACTATATTGGTGACCTGATGGTCTAGGGGTAAGGTGTCAGACTTCTGTGCTGGCGGCAGGGGTTCAATCCTCGGTCCCGGCACAGATTTATCTGATTACCAATCCCTTCCTTCACCTCTGACAAGACATCTTGTGAATGTGGGGAATACCAGGCCTCCAGCGTGGTTTGGATTCCACGTTAAACTCTAGGTCCTCCATTTCATCTCACAATCACCCTACCATTACACATTAGCGTAAGTGCGTATAACCCGAACGGGTAGTAAGACGCGGTGCTAATAATAATAATTACTGTATTCTGGAAATGGAAATTTATAAACTCTGACTGCTACTCTATATATACTTGGTCGGTGTTGGCCAGAGGGTCCTCAGTTCTTGGTTCCAAACAGTGAATCTGGGAGTGGGCCAGCGTGACCAGCGAGTGGGTCGGCATACCCTGGAGAGGATCAGCTAATCCAATGCTTGTGTATCACGGGTCAGCACAGTGTGTTGTGCGCAGTGACAATTGGTGACTTATGTGGATTAGTTTTGCACGGGTGATATGGACATTGATTGCTATTGTGAACTGTGTTAATAATGAACATCTACATATTAAACATGTTTGTATGACACACAGTCTAAGAGTACTAAGTCTATTCTGCTAACACAAAATAAACAATTAATATGGTGTTCAACTATATGACATTTTAATAATTTTTTTACAAAGAATATATTAATGATTTTAGTGAACAAATAAAGCTATGTTAATATTTGTAATAATTAAAATAAATACCCATCACTACAAATAATAATGGCTTAATATATTGTAAAGGGCGTGCTGGGAAGGGGAAAGGGGGACCTGGAAGGGTTGCGGGCTGTTCATATATCATGAATTATGTTCCCTCTCACCCCCCTGTTCCTTAAAATCCTCCTGGCAGTGAGGCTGGCTGCAAACCTGCCAAACAAGGTTGGAGATAGAACAGAGAGGGCCAACAAATGACAAGCATGCAGTCCCCACACTCAGACACAAGTATCATTACAAAATAAAAGTGTGTGATGAAATTTATCAAACCAATATTGTTTATTAAGTATTAAAAAATGTGTGAATACACAAATTCAACCATAGGTATTTGAAAGTGCTTGTTGATGTGTTGTTAGGCTGCCTACAGTTACTGTCCTCATCATGTAAGCCATTATCTAGGCATGGACGTACACGACACTGCTCTTATCCCTCGAAGCATACCACTAGAGCCAGGAATGATAATCACCATAGAACCAGGTGAGTAATCTCTTATTATTCTATTAAGTTTACCACTTTCCTATTATAATATGAGCTAGTGCTTGCTACTTTATGGTACATCTAAGGATGATAATAAACCTTGTGTTATTTTATACTGAAGTCAATAATAAAGCGAGACCCACTTTGGTGGCCGCATGGTTTAAGTTACTAGACTAGACTGGCGAAGGTTTGATCCCGGTCGGGTGTACTGATGGTGGTTTTACACTCTCTCACCATGGTACTGAATTACACCTACTCTGTGTGTATGACAGTTGAATATTGCTACTTCTCTGTGGTTGTGTGTCCACAGGTGTGTACGTGAGCCCCAAGAACCAATGGGCACCTCCAGAGTTCTATGGCATGGGGATACGTGTTGAGGATGACATTCTCATTACTAGTGAAGGACCAGTTGTCCTCACAGAGTCCTGCCCCAAGACTGTTGAACAAGTGGAAAAGTTGGCCTCTTTTATACCATCTGTTCCCACTGTATCAATCACACATTGTATGTGACTCCTTCAACAACCACATATATTATTTTGCCTCATGAGAGAAAATTATAAATTAAATATTTCTTTGAGTTATAAAAAAACTGTAATAATCAAAAATAATAAAACATCAAACTAAGAAATTTTTTAGTTTTCTGGATATAAAAATGTCATAAAATGGTGTTAAAACATTGTCAGGGTGGCACTCTAACTCTAAAATAAAACTACAGCATAATTTCCAGTTTTCCTATTTAAAAAAATCCTGATTTTTTAAAATGCTTTTCTTATATTTATAACTTTGAACACATTATTTTGAATGAAAAAGTTTGGTAAAAGGTGGGCTGAACACGCCACCAAATTTTAGTACTCTAGCAAGTTTTCTTAGTATTTCATACTCATTGACTAGGTTAGTAGATTATTGAAGTCCTATACAATTCATGCCACCTATAACCTCAATTTTGTCTTAATACACTTTAAATTACTTCAAGATAGAGATCTTTGTTAAAAAAAAATCCTAATCATCTCTTGGAGGAAGACTTCGGCACCATAAATATGAACCCTCTCTTTTCTTTCAAAAAATGAACACAGTTCACTCTTTACATTGCTGCCATTGGACAAAGAGGTAATGACCGTCTCCCCCCAAAAATTGATCATTACTGCCCAATCTCCGATCTAGGTTTCATTCTGTCGAAACTTATCAATAGGGAGTATGAAATATGACACAACTTCCTAAAAGAGGAAATAAAAACAATAAAAGGGAGGAAAAGTAAATTTGTAAAGAATTATAGGACACTTTGATAGTGGCATATAAGAGGAATAACATGAAGGACAAAGGAAATTGAGACATTGGATGCGAATATATATCTATAAGAAAAACCTCTTTTTTGCTTTATGAGTTAATCATAATATATTGTATATATTAATAAAATGAATTAGTGCCTAATGGCTTGGAAATGTGTACATTAGAAACATATGCACCGTTCTTGTACTTTCTTCCAAATATAATACAATTGCCTCATTTAGTGAAAAGAGGTTTTCCTTATAAAATATTCTCTTTAAAGTAATCAGGGTGCAGCCATGAAATTATTCTACATCCTCATCAGATTTTTTAAGGTTTGGATCAGAAAGTTATTATTTCACTTGTGATTTATGCTCAGCCACGAGTAGAGAATTGGGCAATTAAACTAGTACTGGTATAAGTATTTAAATGTGCTACACCTAGTGGTGGCAGAATCTTATTTGTGTAGGAAAAGGGATGGTGGGGGTGGGGGGAAGAATCCAAGTCAAAGGGTATGGATAGGTGGAGGCCACTCAACCTCAGAACATGTTTGAAACTAACCCTTTTGAACATTGGTTCTTTAACTTTTTGCTGTCACACCTCCTTTGTAGGTGGTGTGGAAATGCTTGCCAATATCTTTTGAAATCCTACAAGTTCATTCTTTTGTACATGTACACTGACAATAATAAACACAGCTGTAAACCATCTGACCTTGACGAAACTTCACTTGCAATCCAAAAAAAACACAGCGGCCTGTCTGCCAGTCTTGTTGCTTCATGACAATGTGAGGGCCCATTCTGCTGCTCATATACAAGCTCTCATCAAATATTTTGGCTGACGGCAATTGGGAATTTTAAAAAAACCTGTTCAAGTTTTTCTTTAAATTCAAAATGGAGTAATCCAGTGTTTGTGTTATTTGTACTCTTTTCTTTGTTTTGATAAAGGCAACAATGTATAAATATTCTATTTGTGTTAAAATGTGTGCTTGACTACTTCTACTATAGAACACAGAAGAAAGGAAGATGTCATTGTTGTGCACTGGATTCTTCCCACATTTATTCTTTCCCTAGGTGGGCTTTCTTCATCAAATTTACTCTTAGTAGTTTATTTTTCCTTTTTCTTTAGTTTTATCAATTTATTTTATTATAAAATTATTTAGCCATTGGGCCACCTCATTTTTAAACAAGCAAGATAAGCAAATCGGTGAGACAATAGCCTGAAAATATGGCAACATTGTTGCACGAACATGTTGAAACATTTTTATAAGATAACTTATATGTTCCAAAACTAATCAAATATTTTTGAAATAGAGTAACATTTTATCAAAACAATATTTTTAGTTTAGTTAATAGTTAGATAGAATATGATTAATTTGATGAATATAAAATAAATCTATTTTTTTTAAACACTTATCAAATTATCACAGCTAGATATTTTGATGAGTTTATTCAATTATAATTAACTATTAAAGTTCACAAATATCGTTTGCTTCAATTTAAACAACAACAAAATCTGCTTCACAGAAGTATGGTCACTTGGTATTGAGAAGCAAGAGAGACACCCATGCACGCGAATATATCACCTTTGTGTATTGGACTGTTCTCGAATTTTTTTATCATTTATATCAATTTACATTATTATAAAATCATTTAGGTATTGGACCTCCTCATTGTTCAACAGATAAAAATAGTACACATTAAGGGAAAATGTAATTTGATTCTATTTCATATTGCAAATCAATGGATAGATTTTTATTGAACTAGGAAGAAATTATAGTTGACTGAAATACAACTATTTCATAAAAGTCCAACAATTTAGCTGTTAGTAGTGTGTTTGTCTAGTGGAATAAAGATCTCGGATTCGATTCCTGACATGGCCAAATTTAAGTTAGTTTATAAGTTGTGTGCTAATATAATCAGTCGGTTCAGAAAGTTCACGTTAAATACCTCAAATGAATTTTTTTAAATATATATATTTCATAAAAATATTGCAAGTGGTGATGCAGGAAGAAAAAAATAAACTATTTAAATAAAAAATGTGTTGTGAACATAATATACATTTATTTAATATCAAAATATATAAAATATATGAATTTCTAATTTGTAAGACAATTTGATTAAAAATATATATATTTTTCAATTCCTCTTGATTGACGTAGTCTAGTGCGAAGTGCGGACCATCTTGTCAGCAACAATGAGGGAGATGAAGTTGGTAAGTTGCTTGACACGCAATCGTGCCCAGATAATGTGGTCGTGCAATGCATGGATCTGTGCTGCAGCCAGAGCTGCTGCTTCAGGGTATACAACAGTGGAGCAACCGAGACCTGCACACAAACATAAAACACTTAGTTTAGAAACTGAAAATTCTGTTAAAGAATAGTTTTTAACAAATATTATTTAATTAGCAGGTAAATAAATACTGAGGAAAGGATAATTTATTAAAATATGTTCTTTGACTTCCTATAATCATTAATAATATTCAAGATTAAAATTATAATCATATTTGAGATTTAAAAATATAAATATTTTGAGGTGAATAAATATAGGACTGACAAAGTAGACTATTATACTTTTAATTAACAATAAAGGCCAATGTTACCACAAACAGACGGTACCTTAAACTATGCCAAATTTGTTGTATTTGTAAATTTTCAACCTGGCATAGGTTAACTTAAATGAGAGATCAATACCAATATGGCAGGAGGTAAAACAATTTGTAATATATTTCAAAATGGCAGGATGCAGAAGTAAATTCTCATCTCCCTTTACCTTCCACCTTTTCTATTTTTTCAACTAAGCATCAATCGCTTCCTCCACCTCCCATCAGTTACTCAACTACCTGCCTTCCTCTAAAATATTGCAACTGATATTACCTATCACTTGACTTTCTTGTTTTAATGAGGTTTATGTCAATATCATGAAAACTCATTTTTACTTTGTATTAATATTAATAGTGATGCAGTCAACCCCAGTGGTCTTGGGGTAAGGTGCTCGCTCGCCTCAGGACCCGATGTTTGTAATTTGGAACCCAGCCGGGGTCGACAAATTTTTCTTGAATGATAAAAATCTGTAGGATAACTTTCTTCGGAGGGGAAGCAAAGTCCTCAGTTTTATCTTGATTGTAATATGTAAACAAACCTGGGAAGGTATGTAAAAATAAATACATTTCCCGGCAAAATTTGTATGCCCTTTCGCTCTCGCTCAGAGAAGTTCTCATGTGCTGATATAATCATTCGGTTTAGAAAGTGCACGTTAAATATCTCAAATAAAATAAAAAATATTGATGCACCTCTACAAAGGCTCCATGCATACAGGTGTCCCAAAAATTCCCTGTATACTTTGGTGAAATCGGTGAATTTCAAACAAATTTCTTCATGACATGATTATAATATGTATAGCCAGCACACTTGCCTTGGTGATACTGGAGTAGAAATTGTTAAGATAGAAAAATAAAAAAATACAAACTCATTTTTAAGGACAAGCTTTCACTGTCACAGACAGCTCCATCAGGTCAAGAGAGTAGACTGATGCTCTTGGTTAACTGCAAGGTTGATGGTCCACAACTGACTTTTTTCAGTTATGATATCGCTGTATAGATGGCAGCACTATGAATAAATAGATATATCGAAAAACTAAAAATTGTGTTATGTAATGTATTATTATTGTGACAGCGAATGTAATAATAAGTGTGCTGGTAGGAAAGAGAGGAATTACCCAAGGTTTAGGTTAGGGGCTTGTCTGGATTTGATGATATATTGATGGGCCAGTTCCCATATCCTTAGTTGTGAAGGGTGGCATATTTCTTTGTTCAGGGATTTGACCACCTTGGTTGTGTAACAGTGATTAAAGTCCAGATTATAGGTTTCGGCATGTAATGCTACAGGCTTATCTTTAGTTTTCATTTTTGTGTCATGTCGATGACAATTCATTCTTCTTCTTAGTATTTCTGTTGTGAGACAAATGTATTGTGTTTGGCACTGGTTGCATTCCAGTTGGTAGATGAGGTTTTCAGAATCACAAGTATGGTGGCCTTTTATAGGATAATTTATATGTTGATTTATGTATGGTGCAGGTTTTGCAGGAGGTGCGGTTGCAGGGAAATGCACCTGATATCTGTTTGGGTTCGAGTTGAATAGTGGGGTCCGGCAGTTTGGGTTTTACAGTAATAGTACAGTATATAATACAATTTTTAGTTTTTCTATCTATTTATTAATAGTGCTGCCATCTATACAGTGATATAACTGAAAAACAGTCAACCTTGCAGTTCAACCAAGAGCATCAGTCTACTCTTGACCTGATGAAGCTATCTGTGACAATGAAAGCTTGTCCTTAAAAATGTGTGTGTGTTTTTTTTAGTGTTCTATCTTAACAGTTCCTACTCCAGTATCACAAAGTTAAGAGTGCTGGCTATACCTCCTAATTTAAACCATGATTTAGCCTAGTGCTCTATTCCAAATTGTTTTTATAATAATTATTATTTTATACTGACGATGGATGTGAATGAACAAATTTTTGTAGTAACATATAACATAAAAAAGATTAAATTTAGTGATATTAGGCCAACATTTTCAAGACCCGGTCCTGTAGACAATGCAATTCATGCACCGGTGAATAAATTTAAAAGAAATGGAGTTTCATAAAACTAGAGGTGTATCTTAGAAACATTCAAGATTTACCAGATATGCATCAGGGAGGCGATTCTGAAAATAACCTCTGATATGTTTGTATTGTGCTATTCAATGCAACTAATCTATTTGAAACTTTTGATGAAGCACATGTGGAAAGTTATGATTAAAGTTTTAAGCTGTTTGTGTTATTTTTTTATTTAATACTGTGTTTTGTACCAACATTTACATACAGAGGGACTTTCAAGACACCTGTATTAAAATAATAAATTATAAGTTGGGGGAGGATAGTGTATGTACTTTTTCCGGATTAGACAAAGACAACAGAAATGTGTACTGCTGACTGGAAAGCTAAAATAAACCTAATTTACATCCACATACGGTCACTTTTTATATTCCTTATTTATCTTTATTGGTCAAAACTGTTGAAGCAAAATGTGCCTGAGAGTATTAAGACTGAGCAGACTTGGTTTTAAAATGCAATGATTGTGTGAGGTGGTCGGGGTTTTAGGTCCTTAGCTCTCAACCATTTCATTTATATAATTAGTTTGCCATTGTTTATTTATTAATTTAATACCACTCTTAAAACCGCTATATCCACTATGGTTTTAATAGGCTTGCAAGTGCCGAATAATTATAATATTCAAAGACATTTAGTAACATTTTATATACCATTTTACAAATACCCTTCTTTTAGTTTATTAAAAATCATGTTAATATAATCAAGATACTGAGAGTACTACATATATAAAACATTGTTTTCCAGTCGTCTAGGCCTAATTTAATCTATATTACTATCAAAGGTTTAACCATAAGAAAGTGTGGAGTTTAATGTTAATTAAAAGTTGTCCAAATCATAACCAAAGTTGTAAGCAAAGCAATATATGTTTTAAATTTCAATTCTTTAACTTCATTTTTAGGTCTTTAACTTTTATATATATTAGTGTTCATTATTGTAAAGTTTTGGTTGGAATTATAGTGTCATCTAAATTTATTACTTTTACCTTTCAATTCTAAGTATTGTGCTGTTTTATTTTATCTGTACCCGGAAGCTGTGAGCTGCGCCGGTGGTTTGCACGTGTGGCTTCACATGGAAAGGGGAGGTTTGGCGCAAACAGCTAGCCATTCAGCACATCTGATTTAGTGTCTGTGTTTTGATAGTATGTGGAAGGGAAGCGTCAGACGCAAGACACTTGTCTGTTAGCATGCGAGCTGATAAGACCTATAATAAGAAGTATGGATAGTCTCGTTCTATTTAGGTTGGCCAAAGAGGGTTTAGAGATGGGTGGGAGGAAATGGAGACCATGTGGTTAAATGGCCACAACATTAACAATTTACCTATCTTCATGTATTAAGTAGTTTATTTTATTTTCATTATATAAGCAGTGGTTTAAAATAAAATGTCTATTAATTTCTCTCACAAATAAAACTTCTGCATCTACTTCATATAATTCCATTTATTTAATTGGCTATGTTCTCCACCGCTACCATTATCTAACTAACCCCAAGAAGCTCTACTGAACCCACCGGCTGCTGCGAAAAATATATGTAGAAGAAGATGGAGAAGAGGAGACTGGAGAGTTTTGACTGGTTAGAAATGGCACCCAACAGTGGGGCCAATGGTTCGATATTTGACTGGTAAGAATTCGTCACCCGAGAATGCAAGTGTTCTATGTCCAATTTTTCACTTTTGTGTAAAAGAGCATTGAAGTTTGACCTTGTGTATAAAACCAATGTTACTAGAAGACAACTCGAGCTTGTATCTTCTTAAGTAATTATTTAATAGTCTCAATTTCACCACAGGTGGATCATATGCATTCTAAATAAACGTATACACCAAATATCTCAAATTTAACCATTTTGGAGATAGAACACTTGCATTCTCGGGTGACGAATTGTTAATAGAGTTGTGCCACTCGAATCTTCGAATCCTACAAGTATTCGAGATTTGAGGATTCGATGTTTTACTGGATTTGATGATCGAATCTTTCACCTTATAAACAAAGCATAATATGTTAAATTCAAAAATCACTTAGTTAGGCCTACTTGAAAAGCACAACTTAATCCCTAATATTTATTTTGCCAGACAAAAGAGATAAACATGAATAAAATCTTATTTAAAAAAATAAAAAATTGTTAGGTGTGAAAAATCTTACGTGCCTAGTAACCTACCCTCCCAACCGTATGGGAAACTTGGACTCGACTGTTTCGGCACATGCTCACTTCTAAAACTTTCACCTCACGAACAATCTTGTAAATATTTTAATAAACACATCAAAACTAGAATTACAAAAAAACTTGAAATAAATTAAGCAAATTACATTTTTTTTAAAACAGAAATAAGAACACATTACTGATGATACAAAGTCAGCCACCATTACACACGATATAAAGTCAGTCACCATGATGTATATTATGTTTACTCGCCCGCCCGAGTGATGATTAAAATAAAGATATTATTAATTCTTACCACCCAACTTGTTTTAATTATCTACAACTATGTATAGAACCCCCATTGATCGCATATGATCCTTAAGTTAGACATTTTGTTGGGTTGCAAGAAAAATAAATACTGTCAACAGTCAGACAGCGATAAAACTGTTTATTTATCAGTAAAGCTTACGTATAGTATATTGATTGTTTGTTTAAAATCGATTCAGGTAATCTGATCACTTAGTAAGCGCTCTCGATTTTTAAGAATCAAATAACACTTGCTAATCCATTATTTATTTTTAAATTGATTTTTAACTTTGTTTTTATTATTTTTTAAAATATGTTATTGAAGTAATTGTAGAAATATCCAAATGTAGTCCTTAATTATAAAATGGGAATGAACATATTGTAGTGGAAAATATGTTCGTGTTTTAAATAGAATGTATTCTCATAAATCGATATATCGCAAGAATCAAATATATTTGTTTTCTATGCAAAAATAGATAATGGATATAAAAGAATATAATAATAAAACACTTAAGCATTATTGAGTTCACTATTTCCAATGTATGTTTAATTGTTAAGCATGTTGTTTTAGTCTTTAATAAAAATATCCATTTGTATTTTTATTTTTGCTATCTTAATACAATAAAATATCCTTTAGTGATGATTAAAGTTGATCAAAGGATATCTAGGCCTAATTTGTTTATTTCACATGTTTTTTAAAAACTTAACCCATTTTAACAACACTTTTAAAAATAACTAAAAGACACTCAAATTTTGATTGATTTGATTTTTAAACAATAATATGGGTCTTGATTGTTTAATTTGGCTGCATTTTGCGAGGGGGATTTGGGGTTGATTAAAATTGAAAGCATGATTGAAATAAACCTTGATTCACAGTTTAGGCCTATATTGTGTAATGTAGGTATATTTGTAAATCATTAAAATTTATAGTGATTTGCTAGGATTCAGATTCGGATTCAAGATTTGAAAATAAAATGTAGATTCGGATTCGAGAAATACTGGATTCGACCCATCTCTAATTGTTAAATATGTATACCAACCTGAGGGTACATTAAGAGAGGACCAAACATCTTGTGATACATTGTCACTCCTCACAGGAGGACAGTTGATGACAGGAACTGTGGTGTTTCCTGATAAGACTGGGCCCAGACCATTGCTTCTCCCTGCGACTGCTACAAACACTACTTTTCTTCCACTACCTGAAAAAATTATTGTGTATATTACAAAGTTGCTAAGTGACTTTCTATTTCAAATATAAGTCAGAATAATACATCAAATAAATCACACAAAATCCTTGTTCTGTTGTCAGTGACACGAGCAATTTCTCACCACTCAATTACACAAATACACAATCAAAGCTGTGGTAAAAAAACACACAAAAAAAAACAAAAAACAATTCAGTGAAACAATGTTTCAATACTGTCAATAGCTAAGAACAATCTGTCAACATTATTTAACACAATTATGCGGGTTGGAGTACTGAGGTGGAGAAACAAAAATTATTGACTTTTTGACTACAAAATTCCTTCGGTAAACGGGTGAACATTATATAATGCATATACAGGCATAATTCACTCACACGCAACATTAAACTTTAACTAGCTGGCGAATGTTAACCTTGTCCTTGGTATCGCGGTAAAAACAATCAAGCAACTTATGGCATGGCATCTTGGGTAGTGGCTGGCTTGACATTGATGGATTTGCATTGTTACAATGCATGAGAAATTGGGACAAAAATATTTTCGTGACTTTATGACCAAAATATTGAAAATTCGTGTCTTTTCAAGGACTTTCGTGATTTTTTTTTTAACCTTTTCATGACCCAGTGGAAATCCTCCCTCTTTTTTTCTACCGTTTGATGATGAGTTTCTTATTATTAGATTTGCATGAGCATAATAGTTCCTGTGCTCATGCTGGTTTCTAGATAAATTTTTGATCTCTTGTTTAGTATTAGACGCGGAATTGCTGACCTCGGCACAGAAATTTAATAAGGAGACATTCCGTGGCATTTCAATATGAACACTACTTTTGTAATTTACATAAGAGCACAAAATGAAATGGATTGAGCATAAATGCTTTCAGATTTAAACAATTTATTGGAAAAACTTTTGTCAGTCATTTTTTTCTCAAAGCAAAGTCAAAGTTTTCAATTCACACTCCTAATTGTGTGGATATACAAACTTTGGTCTTTTTTAGTCTTAGAGATGTTAAAGGAAGGCAATAATCGGTTTGCAGAAATGGTTTAAGACACATATAATATGTAAAATAATATTTTTCTTTATTCCTATCGTGGAATCAAAGTCTTATAATTTAACTTTTGATGGTGACAGTTGAATATTGATCACTTACCTTCATATTCTGCTGCGATTTTGAGTGTTTCCTCAGTACCCTTGTGAGCAGATGTCACCCTCAGTTCATTGGGTACCCCTAAGTTTTTCAGATGAGTTTCAATCTTTCTGCTGTGCTCTTCATCAGAAGGAGATCCCATTAGGATCACAACCTATAACCGTGTTTAGATTTCAGCAAACTCCAAAATGAATAAAACCAGATAATTATGGAATAAATATAACATTAGAGTGATTTTGAGATCATTTATTAAAATTAAGGTATGATAGATGAGTGAATTTTTATAGAAATTTAGCTAATTTTAGAATAATTATTAATTATAATGATGTATTTTGATAGTGGTAGCGAGGATCTTTAATTATAACAAATTTGTAAGGTTATCACAGCTCCATGAATCGTTGAACGAAAAGTTGTTTTCTAATATATTTTTGGCAGTAAGTAAATAGAGATGTTAATGTTACATGATAGTATTAACTGACCAGCGAATTGGAGGAAGGCATTAGGTACTCCAGCTTCTCTGCAACCCACTTAAAATTTCTTTTCACTATATCTAGGTCTTGCTGTGTCACTGTGTTCAAGTTACGATACACTTGTTTGTCTTTCATAAGGCGCTTGTCCCCAGAAGGCCACAGTCTCCAAGAGTCGGAGTCAATCACGTCAGCTATTAGAATATCACCTGGAACATGATACAAAGTATAAAGTATGGGTTCTTATTGTTATGTGTGTACCAAATTACAACTTTATCTGACATACATTTAATCATGTAAAAAAATAGAATCATTAACATGTTATCTCCCCCTCACCCCCTTTAGGAAATTCTTAGTGTGTACCCCTGGGGATACTCGTACCATAATTAGGGAAACACTGTTTCAGCACCTAAATAATTGAGGTATTTTTATATCTTGTGAGTGCAATATTTAGTATTTATATACTCATTGAAACTTGCACATTTGTTTTTCTTTGATGTGTGACACGTATTTATTGTGAGCTGCACAAATCACTTCATCCTGACTAAGCAACTAAAATGACAAAAATACCAACCAGAGAATGAACATATTCTGGTATAAATTGAAGGTGTGTTGTAATATGTGTAAGACTAAATCAGTATCTAGGATTCCTTTTTTTCTGGTTGTAGAGCTTAAATAGAGCTGTTTGGAGATCCAAAAAGCTAAGGTTTTATGGCCGTGGGTTGTGATTGTGTACTCTCTCATATGTAAACACTTATATTAATACCCCAAGAGGTTTTTTTAAATAAACAAATGAATTAATTAAAAGCCTTCTTAGTCGTACAATTTTAACTAATTACTTATCTTGTAATAGACTGCTCTTTTGATTGATTGAAAACACTTCTTTAAGCATTATTATATATGTATTTATTTACATGTCAGGTTACAAAAACAAATACATTATAATTTAAATCAGTTGAAAGATTAATTGAATTGTGGTCTCCTCCATATGGACAGTGCCATAATTACAATAATTTAAAACCTGTATGTTGATATTCGCGCAAACTTTACCTCAGTAAAAACTTTTACAAATATCATATGCTGCTCAGGTTTAATTTATTTGCATAATGGCATAAAAAATGTCACAATGTGTGGTGAGATTGTTTATCTGACTTACCATACTGATTAAAAGAATACTTTTTTTAATTAATATTGATGAAACTCATTTCTACACCACTTGACTCCTAAAAGCCTTCACGCGAGTAGGAGTATTAATACCACAGTTCAGGAAATAATGCCTTAGAGGTATTTCACAAAGACCAGTTGCACTCTATTGCGAAAAAAACAAACAAACCTTTTGAATCAACACCAAACTCTATTTTCATGTCCACCAGAGCGCAGTCCTGGGACGCCCAAGCTTTCTCCAGCACTTCAAAGACAGTAATGGTGACCCGACGCATGATGTCCACCTCATCTTGACCAATAGTCACACCATTCACCTTGAACTTGGCTGACACAATTTGATGCTCTGACCATTGGGGATCATGGTTGGCATCATCCTGACAACACCCAATACTTGTCCATTGGTTCAGAACATTGATTAAAAACATTCAACCCAAACTCTTTATATCATCTGTGTAGTAGGAAAAACCTAAACATGCATGGTAAATTATTTTAGGCACAATTTAAAGTGACCTATGGTCCTTTTAACAATAAATTACTCCAACTTTATATTTTTATCTAGAGGTAATTAACATGCATTTTCTGATGCAAGTTATATCATCGCACGACTTACAATTGCTAAACATTGTATAGAATAACACATAGTTTCTCTGCTGTTAATTTATCAACATCAAAGGATAAGTTTCACTAATGATGCTTTATCGGTCGCGCTGAGAATTGAACCGCAGATCCCCTATTTCTGGTGGACCTAGCTAACTCGCCTGTGTTATTAAAAAAATCCCCAAGAAATTAAGAAACAAACACATTGTGATGGAATTTTATTTCTATCAGACATACATGCTTGACCTAAGATGGTGAACAATACCGAGGCAGACAGCACCCATTTTAGAATCTAGCCACAGTCTAAAACACCAAACTTGAGTTATGTTGACAGCAAAGTAACTACATAATGGCTTTGCTTATGTGGCTATTTAAATTAATGAAACAGTAATAATATTTATTATAAGTAAGAAACCAGAAGACATCTTTCTTCACATCATGCACCATGAAGAAGCTAAGGGTATCTTTACCGTGTGATGTAGTTTTCCAAGTTAAATTTAATGTTTAGTAGCAGAGTCAAAATGTCTTCTGTATTTTAAAAGAATCTCCTTCATTCCCCAATTTTATCTAATAACATATTAATTTGCGACAACTATATGAGACCGAATCTTGGACAACTATGTGGCCAGATATTAGAGCTTTGGTTATAAAATGGTCATGTGCGTGTGATCTAATAATAAAATGTATTATTACAGTTTGGTTTTTATTCAAGTGAAATACCGTTTTTATATAATTCTAGCTGTTGCCGGCGACTTTGTTCGCGTTTTCACTCTTTATTTTTAATGACTCGCGCACCACGCCACCTATTGTAAAATCTGGAAACTGAGGGTAAAATTACTTAGGTTGTTATTAAAAAAATCCGGCCTTATTCCTTGTCTACATCATAAAGGGAACCTCTGTGCAAAATTTCAGCTTTCTAGGTACAAGGGTTTGGGCTGGGCATTGATGAGTCAGGACTTTTCTTTTATATATATATATATATATATATATATATCGATTAAAATACCACAGTAGAAACATATATTTTTTATTTCAACTGAGGAACGCCATTTTTTTCTTCTGATCTGTTTGGCCCATTAGTATTTCCATTTAATGCAATAATAACAAATGATTTAATTTAATATAATATAAATACAACATGGCAGCCATCTAAAAAATAAAATAAAAAAAATACACAGGTTTGAACATACAACTGCAGAATCCAAGCCTAAACCTTTTTTCGAATCAAAAACAGGCAATAACGGTAGTATCTAAGTGACCATAAGCTACCTCCGGCCATGCTGCCATAATACGGTCTGTGTTTTACTCTCTTCTGCTGAAGAAGACTGATGTACCACAAAAATTACATAATTATGTGTTTGATTGTGATTTAATTGTGAACTTTAAGGCATACAATTTTCTGTTAAGTGTGTGGACCTTGCCTGTCTAGCTCCCCTCAATGTTTAAATTAATATAAGCTTATGGCATTATTTTATTAGCCACAAATTGTTATTTGCCACCAGCTAAAAACCTAACTCCAAATCTTGACTAAATATGATGGTGATTTTTGAAGCTTTTATGGAAAAAGTGTTGCAACATGACATTATTTCAAAGCTCAAAGCTATCCCTGTTTGGCAAAGTAGGCCACATGGCTATAGAAAAGAAATGATAAATCTGTTGTTTCAATAATGTCCAAGAGGAAAGGACATGCCACATTTTAATTATTGAATGTTTGAGAAAAGCTGCTGGGCAGACTGGGCAAATGCCCAGGGCACCAGACTTTAGGGAGCGCACAAGAAGACTATATTTTTAAGAGGAAAATTATTTATTTCATCTGCACAAGAATTAAAAAGTGACCAAATTACACTATTATCTTTGTTTCATTTATTCTGCTTGTAAAAAATGCGGAACGTGTAAATCACTGTCAATTTCTTGCTGTCCATGCATTCTTGTGTAGTATTTGCAAATTTACCTTAGTTACTTTCATTCTCATCTGCCTGCCTTGGCATTTCATCCTCCCATCATTCCCACGCTCGCTGTCAAGTGTTTCATACATAACCTCTTTTCAGTGATTCTATGTGTGTTTTAAGTGACTCATTTCCATGTGTTATTCTTTAAATACATGTATCAGTAGGAAATTATGTGGTGCCGAGTTCAAAAAGCGTGCTGATAAAAAACATAATGCTGAAGTTGAACTTTTAAGAGAATTGTCTAAGATAGAATCTTTTTTACGTCAATTCTAACTTCATCAACTACTTCTAAGTGTTCACAATGTCCTGTAGCACTCATGATATGAGAGCCCTGCGGGGCTGGTATTTGCAGGTTTATTTATATTGTGTGTATGTTTTTCCGTAAATGTATATTATGATGTTCAAAAATAAATAAGACTTATAAAACCGAAAGGTTAGATAATCAATGTGCATTTTTCAATTATAAAACATAGCTTATAAAAATTACAAGAGGGAAGCAGGAGGTGTGGTGGTGGTGGTTAGTGCTGGGGGGTCGGGGGGCTGAGCTAGCTATGCCCAGGGCGCCAACCACATAAGCCTGGGGCCTGCTGCTCGGAGAAACAACTTTTGCAAATGTATGTTTTGATCAGTTGGAAGGATGAAACAGATGTAAAATATGTTATTTTGAACAGAATAAACTGCCGTTCAACCCAATTCAATGACTATGGGTGCTAGAAAACGACATGTATTAGTGCACTCTATGTTTGTAGGTCATAGCATTGCGACAATGGAGAAGTAAAGTTATTGTGATATTAACAGAAGTAAACTTATGGTTAGGATAACGAGGGTGTTTATTGAACACATATTGTAATATTATTAATTATACATGGTAAGAAGTTATGATAAAGTAAATTAAAGTAGAGCAGCAAAGTGTTCAATGTGTGTTACTGGGCGAGTTTGAGATTCAATATTTATTTAGACGAAACAGATGACATCAGTGCTAATAGATAATTAGTTAACATGTAAGTATAGTATATTTTATTGCTCTTGAAAGAGATGTTTTTTTTAAAGGAGTTTATGAGTTGTGTATTGCTATTATTAGGCTAAAAATGTTTCAAATCCACCAGTTTGTTGATTGTACAAAATTGAGTATTCATTATGGGCAACTGTACTTCCTTCCAGCCTAGTAGCCAGAATGGTCTGTGATACACTCCACCAGTCCACTCACCTTATAGAAAGTTTCTTGAAGAGGGGGATTGAACCGATAGCCCTCTGCCACTCCAGGATGTCTTTTTAAGAAGGAGCCTGTAGCCAGTCGACGTGTTACCCATTCTATTGGTACCATCTCACATTTCTTTGCAATAAATGAGGTTTCACCGGCCGTCTTTACAAAACCAGTTCTCATGCCTTTAAAAAAAGTTAAAGCATGCATAGAGTATGTGTTAAAAGTGTGCCAGTCAATGTTGTCAATTAAGTGATTTTTTCATTATATCTAGCAACTTTGTTGAGTGTCTTAGCACTAAAATTTTACAGTGGCACTTTGCAAATAAAGTCAACAACAGATAGATTATTTTGCCTTGTACTTTTTACATTATATGCAAACCATTTAAAAAGAAGCTGATTAAAGGATATGCATAGTATATCTTCTTAAAAGAGGCAACACAAAAATAAAATTGCTAAAGAATGGTTTGAAAAAAAACATAACAGCAAAGCAATATTTACTACACATTTAACATTGGCATCAAAGAGGGAGGAGACCCACAAAAAAAGAGGAAAATTAGGAGTGTGTTTGCGGTTGACCTGGTATCGATGTTAAGGAAATGTTTATGACTGAGACAATACCAAAGCTCGGTTTGGTAATGCTTTCCTTAACCAGACTAAACAGTATGGTTACAACCAATGTGCTGAGAATCTGAGCGACAATTTTGAACTAGCATGATTAGAATGATGGATTTTCATGAATATAGTTTTATTATGAAGTAAGATGGGAGATTAATTAGATCAGATGATGGACATAGATATTAATTAGAAAAAAATGACAATAAGTAGAGTCTATAACTTAAATTTAAAAAGTTTTAGGATATTTAAAAACAAATATTGTTTATGTGTTAATCATTCATTATAATTATTATTTGCTCTGATTACTTATGCTCATTTATGACTAAAATGAAATAAGGATTGATTTATTATAGGCCAACTAACCAAACCACATGGTTTTTACCTGTACTTTTGTGAGAACATACGCAAAAAGTAGACACATCTCATTTGATTTTTTGATTTTATTTTAAATCTACACTAATTAAAACCAAAGTTTATATTATTAATGGTAATCCATTAATATACTTAATTTTATTAATTGTTCTAATCATAGTACAAGCCCCTACCACAATACCCTGCACAAAAGGTTTTTGTGTAGAAAACGTGTTTATTAATTTATTATGTGAATAGTTTGACAAATTAAAATGAACTGTCTCTTTAGTTAGTTAAATGTCAATACCTAAGAACACAATTGTTTTCACACTTTAACTTGGTCAGAACCACTTGTTCAATAACACTCAATATCAAGATGTATGTAAACAAGTCAATCGCAAAAACTCGCCTATGGTCTTGCTACTCAACAGCAATTATATTACCGAAAATCCAGAGCTGGTGAAAATGTCATTATAGTGGTAACTAAGGAAGCAAAGGAAAATAAAGGTATTTATGTTCTAGTATGTGATTTACAACAAGCACTACCAAGATCAAAGCTTTCAACAGGGCCAATATGATATAGGGGGGAAAAAAATGTTACAATTCAATTATTCAAGAATTTTCATAAACGCAAAGGATACTTTTATTTCTAGAAGTTGATGAAATAGCAAGCTATGTGCTGAATTATTGTGTACTCTATAAGATTAAAGAAGAACATTTAACTGTAATAACTTTTCCTAGGTGACCTGGCGGTCTAGGGGTAAGGTGTCAGACTTCTATGCTGACGGCCGGGGTTCGATCCCCGGTCCCGGCACAGATTTATCTGATTACCAAACCCTTCCTTCACCTCTGACAAGACATCTTGTGAATGTGAGGAATGCCAGGCCTCCACCGTGGTTCGGATTCCACGTTAAACTGTAGGTCCTTCATTTCATATCACAATCACCCTACCATTACACATTAGCGTAAGTGCGTATAACCCGAACGGGTAGTAAGACGCGGTGCTAATAATAATAATAATAATAAACTTTTCCTAAATGGTTCTCCACTTTCCCTCCATTTAAAAATGGGTATAAGTTCTTACTTCTTCTTAGTTTAACCTTAATAATACTTAACACATTAGCAGAATTAGTACATATGTAATCTGTGGTGCTAAAAAAAAGTTGTCATAACAGACCCATGGAGAGTAAAATGAAAACATATGCCTCCCAAAAGAAAACTTTGTGGTATAGTGGATGACACAAGATTACTTTTTGACTGTCTCTAATGAGAAGTAATTTTTTTAAACATTCTCTAATGACATAGATGGCATCAAAAACATTTGAGTTCTGTTTTTTGAAGAGATTTTAGGGGAAATGCAAGCATTATAAGACTAATATACTGATACATATATAGTTTTCCTTAGGAAAACAGGTCAACATTCTCAAAATAAAGAAAACTTCTCTTACATTCGAGTGACTTCCCACTATGTAACAATGGACCTCTCCTTCTAAAATATTAAATACCTTGCAAAGGACATTTGGTCTTGCCATGTTGGTGGTTGGTTGGATAAGTTGTGGGAAAAGGGCTAAACTTTTCTCTTCTGAGCAGGGAGTCGAACCAGAACCGATAACGAAATTAACAGTTATTTTTAAGGAACTGGAACCCTAAAAACACTATTCTGAAGAACTGGAATTGGAACTATCAAATAATTTTAGGTACAAAAAGGTTCTTAAAGGTTTATAGTTTTACAGAAATGTATATAATTTTGATAAGTCGCACACTTTTTTTTCTCATCTTAATTTAATTTTGAAATGTTGTGCTTTCCCCTTCATTAGTAAGTTTTGAAAGGGCTTGATATATTTTAGTTTACTATTTTGTTTAAAACCTTTTCTCTAAGGTGATTAGAAAAGAGTTAATAAGCCCTTAGCAATACACAATAATGAGTTTAGATTCCAGAGGTATGTCATCACTCATCACTGTCACATTGTTCAATGTTTTCTCACTTTAATGTTTAAGCTAGAGATTTAAGAAGATGTATTTAGCTTTGATAGATAGCAGATAATAACACATTCTTTAGGAGTTGAAATAACTGAAACTAAGAAATCATCTCTTTTGGGCAAGCACTTTAAGTCTATTTTATATAAGAGGGAAAAGAAAGAGTGAGGGTGGCAAAATGCAAACTTTAAATTCTTTCACTCAAGTTTAAATCGAAGGAGGTCGGTGAATGTGTTCCTTGTGTACAGTGCAGAGGTGATATTTTTGTTGTTAGTAAGTGGTCTAAATAATATTATTGATGGGGCTCGTTAAAGAAAACCCAGTTCGAAAGTTTTGTTTGACTTTGAGATTGAATGTGACAGATCAAGATGCAAATTAGAAAGATGCATTATTGTTATTAGGGTATGTTATATTTTTTTTAAACGTAGCAATACTTTTGATCCAAAGCGTTATTTCTAAAGTGGTTTTCCACTCTCCTTCCACGCCAATGCGGCTACACTTCCTCTATATGTAAAAATATATCCTTACTCATTCATTAAAAAAAATTATAGAAATTAATACTTTAACATAGCCTGAGAGGTTAGAAAGACACTGTGCTAATTTTCTTTAAATTAAAGAACCAAAACCAGAACACAATCAGGAACCGAAAAGAACCAGAACCTTTATTGTCCTCTAGCCAGAACCAGAACCTTTAAAATGTTTGGAGCAGGAACCAGAACGAGAAACTGATAAAAATTTATGTTCGGCCTACCTAAGTGGAATGCCACGTGCTAAACCTATGACCAAGCTAGCAGTGAGTTGGAAGTATTTTGATTACGAGTATAATTGATTTACCATTCTACCAGTGCCTCCAATATACACACACGAGAGTATATATTGATTATTTTAATAATCCACCATGTCCCTGTGTTCCCCATACACTCAAAGTATTACAATACTAGGCCCTTGTGTTTCACATTATGAGTATGCTGGGTTTTGGAGTTCTATAGCAATTCTACCTGCGCAATTGATGTGACAGTGACTTGTTTATTTTAATTTTTTTTATTGCTAAGACTAAAACCAGTGGGATCTTTTTTTTGGGACAAAAACTTTAGTGGTAGTGGCCCATCTGTATGGAGAGACAGAGAAATGTACCCCAAGTATCCAGTAGTCACGTTTTGGCAGGACAGCTGTGACAACAGCTAGATAATTCTTCCTTTACCCTCCTTCCTGCTGTATTTACTGACGGTCAAGTTCGGAGATATTTATTTGCCAGTTGTGACCCTGAAATATCCGGGGCTAGCCTATTCAGCTTTACCTGCCTAGGGGTCCCAATGAGAGGATATTTTGCCTACTGCAATTGAAGCTAGCCGAGAACAAAATGAAGGTAATTTAGAATAAGTCAGATAATAGTGACGTAGGAATTTAGGTGACAACAGTGAATATTAATTGTTGCAACCATAATAAGAAGGGGGCGAGGGGAAGTGGGAGGGGGGGCGAGGGAGGGAGGGTTGTGATTTAACTTAAACCTCTTCGTTTATTTGTGCAACTTCTTAATTTCACTGACACAAAATGGCCATTTGAAATATCAGTTTGGATAAGCCTATTACCAAATGTTTCATAAACTAACAAGCCGTGTGTCAATATTTCCTCTGGCCCTTCTTTGGTATTTTATTTCAGGCTGTATCTTTTTCACTGTTCCATCACTCAATGGCATCAGCAAATAATGTAAGTTACTTCTTATTTCCCATACATTATTGTTTAACTTGATCCTTTTTAAATCTTCACAAAGCTTAGAGTATTCAATACTTGTCTGGACGATTGTTCTTATGAGCATGCAGAAGAATTGGTAAACATTACCTGAAGTCATCCCCCAACAGTAAAACTTTTCTTCCAAATGGGAAATAATTATTCATTATAATCTTTTCTGTAACAAATGGTTGACTGCATATATTACATAGCTCGGAGCCATGGTTGACTCATTCCATATTAGCAGTTTGGCCCGTGATAATGTTTGCATCATTCAATGTCATTCTAAAGCAAGTTTTGGTTCTGCGTTCAATGTCAAATACATACTGCTGCATTTTTTTTTTACCTTGGTCATGTCAGACATATCTTGGATGATTTCCAGAAGGTGGTGTGGAGGTTTCTTCTAGTTAAGTTTTTTGACTTTCTGCCTTGTAGGATCATTAATTATGTTGCGTAAATCCTGGAGAGCCAAATTTTCACAATCAAAACATTAGGAAAGGCCTGAGAATATCTAGCATTTTGATTGAAACATCTATTTCTGTCAATGTATCCTACCACAATCTTTCATTTTCAAGATCCCTTTTAATTAGAGTAGTCATTGATTTGTCTGAATACATATTATACATAAAATTTCAAGTCTGAAGACACTAGCCAAACTAACATTTTTGGTCACCACTATTTTATATTCATGATTATGAAAAATATGATTTTTTTTAAATGTATGTATTTTAACACTTTATGTTTTTGTGTAGCGCTGCCTTTCTACACTGAAGTACCACTTGTCAATCACAACTTGTAATGATATCGATTTTTCCTGTCTTTTTAATATTCGAGATCATATTTTAAAGTAAATATATTAATATTTCTTCTTTTCAGTTAATATAAAGTAAACTCATCTTTTCTAGACTACGGCCATGTTTCTTTTTCTTTTATTTTAACTGCATGTGTCAGAAGCATGTTTTTACTTCCGGGTTGTAAATACGCAGTAAAATAATAGCAGGTGCAGAGTAACGTGTCTGTTTTCTTAAATGCGCGCTAATTAAAAACTAACCCCATTGGTCGATGGAAAGAAAGCAAGGAGTGGTCTGGGTTCGAGGGTGTGAACTACGGGGTTCACACGGCTCGACTCGGGAGGACGCTAGCTTGGCAGACGCGTCATTCTACTCTTCTTCGGTATACGAGAGAGATGTGTAATACAAAACAGCATGAATCTCGTATAGTTTGATAATGTTAGCTTGGTTGTGTTTGGAATCACGGTCAAGGTGTTTTTACCTAAATGGTTTCCATTATTCTTTTTCAAACAACAGTGATATGTAATACATTATACCATTAAAGTTTATACAAAAGTATCTATTTTCGAAGACATTTATTTGTAATATAAATATATATTCTTCAAACCAAAGTGAGGTTAGTACATTAAAATGGCGCTCAACGTGAAGGCATTCCAGCAGAACGTAACAAATGATGTCTCGATAAGGGGCATCCACCTTTAGTACGTCACAATTGACGTCACAACGAGGGGCAGTTCCAATAAGTCTTGTACAAACTTTTGGGTCAAACTCTAGTTCAGGGAAAGTAAATTTACAGAAATTCTGAGCATATTATCCAGTGTCTCAGTCTTGAGTCTGTTATTGCCCTTCTCACATGAAGCTGTGCTCACTGGTAGAACAGCACAAAATGTGAAAATCTGGAGTAAATTGGGTAATCTTGCTGAACACTTTTCACCATGAATCTTCTCCAGCGTCTGATTCAAAGTCAGTGAAGGAAACATAAGTTTGTATTCTGTCCACTCTGCTAACAGAAGATCCAATTTCTCACTGAACAAGATTGGGTCCAATCAAGTACACAAAGAGCTTCTTTATTTCTTCCACCCAAAATTGAAGAATTTGTTTTTTTGGGAGCCCAACTCCAGGTGTCGAAAACAGAGATGTACTCAAATCTATTGATATAGATTGCAATCTTGGTTTGAAAGCGTGCGCTTTCCAAGGCACTTATACACGCTGGTTTGAGACACAAGAAAATGAGCCTATATTGTTTGGGCATGTTTGAAATATGTTTTACAATACAAAGTTTTAGTCACCAAACACAAATGTTTGGTCGCCTTGTATTATGTATCCATGTAAATGTAAGCTTATATAAAATAAGCATTTTGAACATACCTGTATGATTTTTATTTGCCAAAGAAACACTTTCTTATTTACTAATATGAATATGAAACAACAAATAAAACTATAAAAACCGGTCACTGCCATTTCTCTTTAGATTTGACATTGGAAATTTAATTCTAATTTCTCCCTGCTTTTGAAGTGCAAATAACATGTCGACAAATTAAAATGATTAAATAATGAATAACATTTTGATTTTTATCAATTATAAAGTTTAAAAGTTTTGCACATATCTTGGGTGGCTCCTCTACAATTCCACCAAATTTCAGCTTTCTTGTTCATTAAGAAGTACTAAAAATTATTTGAAAAGATACACAAAACTACATACGGACACAATTAGATTTTTTTTAAATATAGATCACGCATAAGTCACCACCCCCCTGCCCTTCCATAACATGATCATTTTTAGTTTGTAGATAGAGGTTTAGAGTGCTTAATAATATAACTTTATTATTTCCTATTTATTGTTTATAATTAATATATACATTTTCATTTTGTTTTATGAAAAATTAATATAGTGAAGTAATGAGAATAGCATGAAGTATTAAAATATATACTCTATGGAAAGATTTTCTTTATAAGTTTAAAATAAATTAGCAATTAGCCTACGTACTTAGTTTGTAGAAAATATAGTCCAACATTTTACTGTTTTGAAAATGTATGTAGATTGAATTTATATTATGTGTTTGCAGCATGCTAAAAATAAATAAAACAGGAAGGTTTAATAGGGTGGCGAATTAACCACATTTGTATACTGTCATAAGGTGTTGGTAGCCTGAAAATATTGGGAATCACTAATGTATACTCTAATTACATTATTATATTATTATTATAATTAGCACTCGTACAACCCTAATGTGTATGGTAGGGTGATTGTGAGATGAAATGGAGGACCTACAATTAAACGTGGGATCCGAACCACAGCGGAGGCCTGGCATTCCACAAATTTACAAGTTGTGATTAATACACATCTTATCATAGGTGAAGGAAGGGTTTGGCAATCAGATAAATCTGTGCAGAGACCGAGGATTGAACCCCAGCACAGAAGTCTGACATCTTACCCCTAAACCACCAGGTCACCCTAATTACATTATTAATTAATATGAAGAATGGAGAAACTTTGATGAAAAACTTGGCACTGTTCTCAATGCTCTTGATAAACTCATCATTATTATCAACTGTTTCCAGCCTGTGGCTGGGTCAGTTTAGTAAAATGCCTCTATCTTCCTTTATTCTTCCACCACTCTTCCTCCTTTAATGTCTTCCATTCTTCTCCTCTCCCTTGAACACTTTCTGTTATCTGCTTCTTCCATCTCTTTTTTGGCCTACCCTGTGGTATTTAACCCACAAATTTAATTTCCAACATTTTCTTTGGCATCCTTTCTTTTTCCATCCTTATTACATGCCCATATCATCTCAGTCTTGCTTCTTCTACTAACTTATGTACTCCCAGTAACCCTACTCTTTCGCGGATAACTTCATTCCTAATCTCGTTTCTACAGACAGCTAACATGATCTTCACAAACTTCATTCCCATGGCCTCCACTTTCTTAATCTTTCTTACATTCAATGCCCATGTTTCTGACGTATATGTGACAATGGGTACAAAGTACGCCCTGTACATTACTTCCTTACACTTATTGATAAACTAATTTTATAAATCTGAATCTGTTGAATGATTAAAGTAGAAAAAGGTGACCTGTTGGTCTAGGGGTAAGGTGTCAGACTTCTATGCTGGCGGCCAGGGTTCAATCCTCGGTCCCGGCACAGATTTATCTGATTACCCAACCCTTCCTTCAACTCTGACAAGACATCTTGTGAATGTGGGGAATGCCAGGTCTCCACCGTGTGTTCGGATTCCACGTTAAACTGTAGGTCCTCCATTTCATCTCACATTCACCCTACCATTACACATTAGCATAAGTCCGTATAACCCGAACGGGTAGTAAGACGCAGTGCTAATAATAATAATAATAAACTAGAAAAGCCATGATATTGAATATAATGCAGATGAAACAAGACATACTACCTGCATTAACAACACAAGTCTTACCAACAGAGTTGAGAAGCTCAAAAACTTTGGCTGTGGTTTGGTTGGAAATGGCAGCCTTGCCCTCCATCTCATGAGACTTGACGCCATCTCCGGCAGTGATACGATCCTTGCTCTGCAGTAATACATGGCCCGGGAGGTTGGGCAGTTCAAACACTCGCTTGGTCTTGCCCTCAATGACAAGAGCACCCAGCTTGTGGCCTTCTACTGTTACAAACATACACACCACACAATGACAGTATTAATACTTGTCACATTCTAGTGACAAAAAATAATTATTGTACTTGTTTATGGTTGAGCTAGCCTCAAGGTTCTAACAGTCAGTTCTTTCTGTTCACCATATACCTCATTAAGGTTATAACACATACATTTAATTACACTAATAAAATTGAGATGAGAAAATAGCATTTTAAAGAAAATGTATCAACATTTACTTAGCAAGAGTGGGGTCCCCATTAATGAAAAAAAAACCTTAGTATACCTGACCAGAATTCAAACCCTGGTCTCCCCATCGATCCAGTTTAACGAGTGAGTGATGTGTTAGACTGTGCGACCAATGATGTGAAACAGATAGTTTTTATTCCTAATATCCAGGCTAATTTCATATTGATGCAGTAACAGGTAGCTAGCTGGAAGAAAAAACGTGATGACCACCAATCAACTTCTTGGTTAATGTATTGATTTGTATGATCATGGTTAATGTTAGTGTTTTCTTTTGTAAATTTTCTGACATGCTCTTTGAAAGTTTCACCTTAACACACATCGAGTTTGAACTTAACTGAGCATTATTTGTGGCATGGCGTCAAGTGGTAACATTCCTATTGTACTCTTAAAAAACTTAATTCCATCTCTTAAAGTGTTTATAAACTAATGTATTGTAGGTGTTGTAAAGTTATCTTAGTATATGTTTATCAAATTAGTTTTAATATTTATAGCAAATTTTTAAACGCTTTCTATATCAAAATAATAGAAAGTTAGACATCATACAATACCTCTACTTTAATAAGGTACATTCAATTATGTCCATTCATAATTAGTGTATTTTACCGGTTTAAAATGGTGAGGGACCATCTCAATCATGTAGCAGGGAAAATGTCTGATCCTTTGATATTATTACTTTTTATAAACTTTCAAATATCAACTATTTTTTTATAAGATGTCTCGACCAAAAATTACATCAAAATTCAGATAAATATCATAGCTGTTTTGTTTAAATATTTTTGCTATTTTTAAAAATATGGTAAAACGAGTTAAATCTCAATTCCAGTGTCCTATAATGAAGACTCCCGGTTACTGCTTTACGATGTGACATTTGGTCCAAGCTGTGTTATGTCTCATCAATGCTGATGGGCTCTTGACCAACATTGACCTTGTTGGTCTTGGGGTTAAGCACTCTTCTCAGGCCCAGGTATTTGTGGGTTCAAGCCCAGCCAGGATCAACTGATTTTTCTTCAGTATGTGAAAATATCTATTTGGCAAAATTTGTAAGTCCTTTCGCTCATATAAATTCTTGTATGCTGATATAATGAACCGGTTCAGAAAGTGCTCATTAAATACCTCAAATAAATTATAAATAATGTTGTGACCAACATTTTTAGAATGCTTTAATTGAAAAGTTATTTATTCAGACCTTTATCCAATCAAAATTTCAAATATGTATTTGAAATTTTCAGACTGTTTTATAACTGCCCAACTCTATAATAACTCAAGTGGTTTTATTCACTCTTTAGAAAGTGTGCTTGCCAAATTTATATCTACCTACTTTTACAGATCTAAATTAAATTTTAAATTTTAGCACCGCATCTTATTACCCATTCGGTTTGTATGCTTATGTAATAATTACACTAATGGTTTTAGGAATTAGGAAGGTTATATTTAGAGGAAGTGTACCTGCATTTGTATGGAAAGTGAAAAACTATTTTGTAAAAACCAACCTCAGTACACCCAATCAAGATTCAAAACTTGACCTCTCTGTCATCGGTGGGCTAGTCTGTGAGAGTAGCGCCTTAGACCACGTGGCCACCGAAGAGGGTCTACTTTTATAAGAAATTTAAAATGGTGGATGCTCTTGAACTCTTTGAAGTCACAGCGTAAAGACATATACAACTCAAGGAGGAAAGTTACACTATTTAGCCCGCTTAAAGCTGCCAATTACTAAATAGTAATTGGCAACTATTTTACCAAATGCTTTGCCTAGTTTATTTTGAAGATATATATATATATATATACAATGGTGTAGCTACAAATGGGTTACTTGGGGTCAAAGCCCCCCCTCATAGGTCAAAAAAAGAAAATTATTAAATCCAATAAAGTAAATACACTAAAAATAAAAGAAAAAAAACTTAACTCATATTCTCTTAATGCATAAACTTTAAACTTCTTTAAAAAAAAACTAAATGTAATTATTTTCAGAAGTGTACCACTACTGTAACAATGAGGAATGAATTTGAAATTCTCGTTGCGCTTCACCATGAGCATTCTTCCTACAGCCACACGGAACGCTGGCTACAAGTAAAAATTGTCTGCTATTTGTTCCCACCTGTGTCAGGCCAGACCAGGCCCCACCCATCAATCACTAGTAGAAATTCTTATTGAACACAACACAACGCAGCAACTAATGTTCAAGAAAATACTTTTGGCGCTGTGTAGATGTTTTATAAGAGATGTTTTTCTTCTCAAGTTAAGACTACCATATTTAGACAATGCATTTCATAAACATCAATGAACAAAACCTTTCACTTTTGTTTAAATGTTTAGGTGCAGAATTAGTGAAGTATTTATATTTGCTGACTTTTACTCATTTTTGATTAAACTCCCTGACATTTCCCTGACATCAAACAATTCCCTGATTTTTCCGTCTTTAACCAACATGATGTTGTTGTCCATTTCGACAGTCAATGAGGATAGGGATCCAAATATATCTTAATTTGGGTAGATAACCTCTATGGTTCCTTTTGAGGAGGGGTAAATGTACCAAAAAAATGCTTTACAGTGAACTATTAATTCCATTAGACAAAACAAAAGTACATTAAAATAATTTATTGGTTCTAAATGTAACAATCCATCCAAAATTTTATTATAATTTAATTTTGATAGACTCAGAAGGTTAGACTAAGCTTGGTTGATTAATTCATTTTTTTAATTATAAATACAGATGGAGGATTGCGGAGGAAAGAATGGCGTGGAAAGACATCAAGTAAAAACTAATGATAAGATAGATAAAGAAATATTTTTATCATATTGTAACTCTATCAGCTCGACAGCCTCTTGGTTAGTACTTCTTGCCAAAAGATAGACAGTTGATTAGTAAAAGTGACCATAAATGTTCTTGACCTCTTATTTATGTTGTTCATAGGTTAGCTTTTGGTGGCAGTGACATTTGGGGATAAACACGTACAAGCATTCATGGGCCTTCAAAATGTACCGTGGTAAAAATAGGCTAAATTTTAACATTTAAAAGTAAGTTTAATTAGCCTAATCTCTCTACCCCTTCCAATGACAATACTTAATTAACTTACTCTATGGCATTAACTTAGGAATGAGTTCATTGTCACACTTACTAAAGTACACCACCTATTCCTTTCTCTAGCTAGTTATATCCAGTCCACCTCATTACAGCCTATTTCGTTCCGATCCATTCAAATGTGGGTTTTTATACCATGCCTTACTACCTGTTCATATGAGGAAGATTGAGAAAGAGAAGTGTGCCCCATTTGTGCAGAAAACTATTTTCGAAAAACCACCCTCAGTACACCCGAGCAAGATACAAACACTGATCTCCGTGTCATCAGCAGTTTATTCTAACACCAAAGTGACGCCTTAGAACATGCAGGCACCGCTGCAGGTAATTACTTTTATTATAAACACATTGTGTTTGTTACAGAAATAAACAAATTGTTTAGGGCTGTAGTCTTTTGTGTCTGGCGATACCCTGTGAAATAGGTGAGTCAAACAAATGTTTGCTAAATTATTGATAAAATAGTCTTAGTATATAAATGGCATTTTTTTTTTGTTCTAATATTAACTATGACAATCTTTAGTAAAAGGCAAACTTTTTTGTACTAAGGATGCTAGGTCTAGTTTCAATGCAACTTACACAATGTAGCTTTGGGGCAGGTGGCAGAAGGTGGGCGCGTGTTCCCCATAATCCTCTTCACACATTATTTTATATTTAATGTAATCAAGGTTAGCTTTTAAGGCCAGTATCACTAAGGCAGGCAAGCCTACTGTTTCCCCACAAACATAATATTACATTCTCTAGCCTTAGATGGGACCTAGATAAAGAAAAGCTTAACAGGCTACATTTTACAACAGGCTTAGTGATTAACCAATAAATAATATGACATGTATAGAAATAGTTAGGGTCTAGGTCTAGTTTGTTATCCACATTAGATTATCATGATGGTGGAATTCACAAAAGAAAAAGTATCTAACTTATGCCTAAATTAATCGTTAACATAAAATGCAAGTTATATTAAATTTATTATGCATTGTGGTAAACTTTTTGTATAACTAATTCTTAGACCTATATTATAAATTAGTTATAGATTATTATATAAACTGAGCTTGGCAGTTCTCTCTAACATAAACTAATTTAGTGGAAATTGTGATAGACTTAATGAGATTTTGTTTAAAGAATGTATAGAAAAGTTAAAATCTCGACATTAGAAACACTAAGCAGATCCAGTTATAACTATTAAACATAAAGGTATTGCTAAACCTCATTAATACAGGATTGAGATATACCAACCTGTTGTTCCCGCCATTATTCCAAACTTTGTAGCCTTCAAGTTTCGGAGAAGACCGGTCTTCGGTCTGCGTAATTTTCCTCTGCTACTGAAATGTTTTAAAGACACTCAGTGGTTAGTAAAACTTGGTCAATCTAGTTCGATTTATTTACTAATTCGTTCTCAAGTGACCTTATTGGGTCAAGGCTTTAGAAAAAGTGACCTTTTGTTGTTTACTTGATAGTGATTAGACAGATCGACTTGTGTAACTTAACTATTTCATGAGCGAGCTAGTTTTTCAATTCTAGTTTATTCATCTTTTAGTTTCAGGGATTTTTTCCATCAAACAATTCGCATTTATTACATAATCCCGTGTAAGGCTTATGAGCGACTAGAATTCGTCTGCTGCTAACGTCTCCTGCTTGCCAAAGCTCAAAGAGCCAATTTAGTGATCACTGATCAGTATTAGGTAAATAAGAAGAGAAACTAACACGCTGGAGTGGTCTTGGTTTTGTAAATATTTCGTGAGTAAATTTGTATTATAGCCTATATTCATACTTTAATAACTCACTAATAGTTTACTATTGTTATAGAAATAAATTCTGTAGCTTACTGTACAAGCTAATCCCACGCTATACACATTACAATTTATGTGCGTATTGTATAATCTTCTCATGAAATAATTATGTACGTTATTAGTTGATCAGTTCTGCCGTTTATTAGAGAGGCCAAGGGTTGACTCATGAAATTAAACAGTAAATGTTCTGTGAAAATATTTTTGACAGAAATGTAAAAGGTTAATAGTTTTAATAAACGGTGAACTTAAAGCGTAGTCTACGTTATAGTGCACATTCATTAGGACGTAGGCCTGAGCTCAACCTCACCGGCAACCAAGATGTAACAAATCTTAGTTCTACCTTCCCCGCTACGCCTCTCTGCTATTTCCTATAGTTTTGTCTAACCGGGATTATCAAGGCTTAGGGGAGGTTTGCTATGGACGGTTAAATATTTAATTAACATTGACCACGCTATCATCATTGTACACATATTTTTTTTATTCTGCAATATTAAAACTCAATCGTATAAACATGGAGATGGTGGACTCTAATGAAGTTGTTTTTGTAAATTAATTGTGTAGATACATTTTCAATGGCCTTCTCTATGAAAATTTTACTAAGATTAAATATGTCTAAGCATGCAGTGGCGGCTTCTGAGTTTGAACACTGGAGGAGTAAGTTAAAAGAGGTTTTAAGGGAGCCATTAAGATGGAATTATCCAGAACAATTTTTGTTTACAATTCAACATTTTACTAAAAGTAATGATCCTTACAGTTTCATATACATTTTTTTACGAAAATAAATCTTTTTAACAGTGATAATTTGATCATTTTTCTCTCTCAATTTCACTATGATAATGATTTTTTTATATTTGTAAACAATTTTACTGAAATAATCACGGAAATTATCTGGCAGAAACTATCTTGAAACTCACTTTATTCATGTTATTAATTTACAGAATCAACAAATTACAATTATTTAAACCTATTATTATTTTAAATTAGTTGAAAAATAACTCAACATGAGTATCAAACCTGGAACCTTTGGCTCAGCACATCAATTCTCTACCATATAGCTATTCAAAATGTATCTAGTGAAGAATGATGTTGAGCACAGAAAAATCCTGGGTAGCTCAGTGGAAGAGGATTTTTCTCTGCTCAGCATCATTCTTCACTAATGAATCCTGAATAGCTCAGTGATAAGAGCATTGGCGTGCTAGGTCGAAGGTCTCAAGTTTGCATCCTGTGTCCAGGTGTCACTTTTCAATTAATTTAATTTAATTTAATTTAATTTAATTGTGGCCTCCATATGGACTGTGGTACAGTTACAATGATTTTCAACCTGTTTTTATTTTAGGGATTAAATAAAAAAACATGTTTTTAATCAATTTAACTTGGTAAAACCCATCTTTTAAATCAAATAAACAAAAATAATTTTTACTCCCCATTTTGGAACCTGTCTCCTCAAGAGTGGGAATCAACACATAATCTCGAACCAGATTTCCGTTAAGATCCTTAGGATCTATGCATAGCGCAGCCTTATGGCCCCTATTTTATGTTTCTCTACAATTAGGTACTAGATTGTTTACCCATTCACCAGCTTCATAACATACAATAATTACACGCTATACAAGATAATCTAAATGCACCTTAAGTTTACTTAACACTTTTAGGGTAACTCTGTGAGCTGGGCTACTTTTAGGTATAGCACCTTTTTTAATTTTAAATCAAGAACCTCTGGGAAACATCCAAGGCCATTAAAAACATCTTGGTTTGAATTCCAGAAGTTTTGAAAATCGGGCTTACTTTGAGCATTGAGAACCCCAACAAAAATTTTTGTAATGAGATTGAGATTCACACAAGATGAAAGGCTAAGTGCGGGTACCTTAACTGAATTGACAATAGTAAACACTAAGCTATGTGTTTTGTTTTCATAGACAACAGAAAGGCAAATTTCACACAACAGGTGCAATCTCAAAATCCCCAAAAGCTTCAATATGAGTTTTAGGAGCACTTAGCCTAGAACTATAATCTGGTCCATTGGAATGCAAAGACCTTAAAGGAAGGATAACTTTTGTCCCTGTGTATAATTTGGAAAGTACAGGTTTGCAGTTAATTAGCAATGATATGCACCAATGACGATTGGTATTTGCAGAATTTAGAATTGAAAGAGAACCAATATCTGAATAACCTGAAACAGGGGGCAAAGAACAACCATCAGTATTTTGAAAGTGAGAAAAATAATTACACCCACCAACATTTGAAGTCTGGTTAGCAACATTATTATCAGCATTCATAGCTCCTAGTTCAAAAGCACTATTACCGCTAGAAAAAACTATTTGTGGCAACACAATTTGTCATAATCACATTAATAACATGCTTTTCTAACAAACTTTTCACTTAACTTGTTTCTTGACACACCAAGATTTTCTTTGGGGCCGGGACGTAACTGTTCAGTCTGCTGTAGATGGTTACAACTTCTTGACTGTCCTGTCTTTTGAAGGTGGCACCGATTCTGCACTTTGGAGGGTTAGGGCAGTGGGGGGGGGGCTTGGTTTTATACTAATTTTAAATATATCACTCTGCAAGGATCCTCTCCATTTGCAATGGTTTTCAAGTTTTTGTCTGCTAGCTCCACTGATTTGCAATATTCCACAACTTTTTGTAGGGTAGTGTCCTCCCTAAGAAGGTGTTGTTTTATTGACTGTGAGCTCACGCCAAATATTATTTGTGCACACAGCAACCCTCCTGGTCACCTAATTCACAAGGCGTGGCAAGAGCTCTTGAGTTCTGTATAGAAGTTATCAAAGGGTTCATCGAGATATTGGTTCCTGTTAAAATTTTAACACAAGGATGGTTTCATTCTTCTTCAGAATACAGTGAGATTTAATAACAGCCAATATACCATTCACTGTTTCTTCTTCATGTTTGATGGTAGTTATGGTTTTATAGAGTCGGACAGCATCTCATCCTAATAGGTTTTGTAGCCTGGCTATTTGCATGCCCGCAGATTTTGTTCCGATCTCTTTCGCCTCAAAATATTCCAGGACTTCTTCCTGGAATTCATCGAAATTCTTCAAGTCTCTGGCAAGATTAAGCGACTTTGGCATATTAAACTCCATTTTAATAACTGCTTCTTCACAGGACGAGATAGTCGTATTCACACATTTGAATCACAGATAATTCACTGCAGACACTACTGACTGCGCCATGTTTTATTATATCACATACCAATTAACTTTCATAAAACAGTTTATTGGTTACAGACATAATTAGCAATTTCAAGACGTCTCATTTACATAAAGTACAAGCTATGAAGGTTATACATAAATCCATGTTAGATCAAAACACTCAAAGTATCGTACACAGTAAGGGCAACTGACCAACAAAATCAACTTTCAGCTGAGTGAGGCACTACTATACAATAGACCATACATTTATACAACAGATTTCACATGTAAGACTTATTCTCATCACAGTCCAACACTTTAGTTCAGTCGGTAGTATGTCTTTCTACTGAGCTAAGGATCTGGGGTTCTAATCCTTGCATGGCTGAAAAATTTATCATTGATGAAATGTGGGTTTACCCTTACACAGTGATGAATTAATGGCCGGGGGCTGGATGCTGTGTCTATCTTAGATTTAAGTTAGTATATAAGCCATGTGGTGCTCTAATCACTCGGTTGATCAAAAAGTGCACTTTAAATACTTCAAATAAATGAAAATGAAAAAATTATAATCACAACTATAATAATCAAAAGTTCTTGTTTTGCTTTCGGCACATATAGATAATAGGGTTGATAATATATATATATATGTCATTTGTCAACAGAGATTACCTTGATGGAGTTACAATTAAGTTAATTTAGGTGAATCCTCTTTTCATACACTTTGAAATTGGGATATCATTGGTTCTGGAAAGTGGGGGTTAAAAGGGTGTACTCGACTGAAAGGTAAGAGGCCCTCCACTGGAAAATATTAAAACCCAAAAGATTCTAGAAACTATTTGAAGGGTGTTTTATTGTTTACTGATACCTTTCTTTTTCTTTACTATAGTGTTTAGTAAGAAAATGTTAGTAATAACATTTTATAATTCAAAGCTTAGGCCTACTTATCTTTTTTTAGTAAACAATAAATAACTGTAACTATATTATCAATATTATCTTACCATTATTAATACTATTTATCAAAAGTGACTGCTGCAGACCACATGACTTGCTATATGAATAGATAAAAGTAGTTTTAGTAATTTTGTGTCTTACAAATACCATACTTTCTACCAGGTTTTTATCATGTCAGCACTGTGTTAAAACACACTTCACTGGTCTAACGCTCTAAGGCAATGGTTCTTAAAATAAACACAAGTTCAATAGAATGCAATATATTGTTTCAGCCTATTCAAATTGTAATTATGCTCAATGGATACGCTGAGGGGTGCTTGAAAGAGTACAAAGCAGCTCACTTTCAACCTCTAATCTACTTCATTGCTTCATTTTTACTTTTAAAAGAGTTTAAAAGCTTTACTCACCAAGACATGTCAACACAAATGGAAGCAGAGTATGGATAGCTCTTTCTGTCACTTTTATAATGTTTGTATTTCTTCCTTGCATCTGAAGATTCAGTTTATTCAACTGCTCAAAAAACTCAAGTATTCCCTCTTGGGGGAGGAATTCACCCCTGTTTGAGAACCCCTAGTCTAAGGCGTCACTCTCGTGATATACTAGATTGCCTATGACTGTGAGTTCGGGGTTCGAATCCCTCTCGAGTGTATTGAGGGTGGTTTTAAAACATTAGTACATATGTGTATAACATGAATGGGTAGTAAAATGCAGGGAAAAAAATCCTGTGATGCAGAAACTACAACTACTACTACAAATTGCAAACTCAGGGTGATCCATGACTTCAGTCCTTGGACAGACTTCATCCATACGCCAAGGTTTAGCCTCAACACAACTGAGATCACTCTAAGAAATATCCCGCACAATGCCTGGTTAGGGAAAATAGATCTGTGTTTGGGATTCTTCCAGATCCCCATATCCAAGAACTCCAGACACTTCGTGGGAATCTACTACAGGGGGCAGAAACTAACAGCTACGCGACTCCCGATGGGCCACGTCCTGGCCCCCTTCATTCTTCAAAGAATATCGGAAGAAACCATCGAATGCATCCGCGAAGTGACACCAAACATCTAGGGGGCGGCCTATCTGGATGATTTCCTCTTCTACAGCAAGACAGCGGAAGACCTAGAGCATGTACCCCACCTACTAGAGACACTGGGATTCACCCTGAACACAGAAAAGTCCTTAACCAGAGCTACTAAAATAATCACCTACTTAGGATTCACCATCAACACCACAGAACAGTTGCTTTGCCTAACGAAAGAAGCCCATAGCAGAGCAAGGACCCTCCTGAAGTACACCAAGAAGACAGACAAAAATGAAGTCCAGAGAATCACAGGCTAGTTAAACTGGCTTGGATTCAACCTAAGATGGCCAGAATACATCACCGCCCGACTGTACAGACGACTCCCAGGACTAGCCGACTCTAGACTCCTTCCCCCGGTGGTGTAGGTGGCGAGAACCTCCTGAACAGCCTAAGGACTTCTACTCAGATGCCAAACCATGGGCCATAGCAGGGTTTGCACCATACTGGAATGCCTGTAGAGTTCAGCGGTTCTCCAGCCCGGAGGAAATAAACAAGGCAGAGATAATAGCTGCCCTACTGACCTTGCTATTGTAGCACCAGGAAGCAGGGACCAAGATTATGAGACTGGGTACCAACAACACAACTGTCTACAGCGCAGCCATGAAAGGGAGAGGTCTGAGCTTCAGCACCCCTGAGATGTACAATCTACACATGTTCGTAATGAACAAGTTACGAGAATTCTGGACAGACATATTCTGCAAGGAAGCTAACCCAGCAGACTACCTGTCAAGAAATGAGACCATCAGCCTCCTAGGAGAGGAAGCCCCAACAACGGCAGAAGTGAACCTAAGTGACGTTCCAACGGACCTCTTGGACATACTGTATATATAACTTGTGATATAACTTGTATTGTTTATTGTACATTTGTAAGAGCATAATTATTTTAAGGCTTATTCTGACAGGAGTTATCCCACGCTTGTACACTTCCTGGGAAGTCAAGAGTATTGGGTTGCCTTCCTGTTGAGAATAGCATATAGCTCATATAGCTGTTGATGAGCGAGCATGGTGCGATCGATGGACCTTCTGACTGGTGTGAATCGAGATCAGCAAGTTTGTGTGTGAGAAGAACACACGTTGTTGAATGTTGGAAGCCATGCTGGATGCATGTGTGGTGGAGTAGCCGGTTAGAGAGGTGACAATATAACATGTGATCTGGTGGTTCACCCCTGCCGGAAGGTCGATCGTGGGTCTCTGGGTAGTTTCGTAAGTCTTGTTATCATGCGTGCTTCCTCGTCACGGGGATTACCTCATATTTATGTTGTAGTTTAGCATCTGACTAAAGTGATAAATATATCTTATTGAACTAACTCGCTAGCCTCATTCCCCACGATCCATCCATCCCAACCCCTACCACTCGGGGTCCATCCCAACCATGTAACCTCCTAGGGTGCCCCAGTAGTGTAGTAGTTAGGTTTGGCTACCGGGCACCCAAAATAAATAGGGACGTTAGACAATAAAGGCGTAAGGCCGCCGCCTTCTCGCCCATGGTTGTCCCTCCCAGGACCTTCCAACTCAACATCCAACTACTAGGCTATAAAAAGGACAGGCTGAGAGGACTCGGGACTCAGTCACTGGCAGGAAGATGCGACAACAACAACTAGTACTACTCAGAGGAACATTAAAATGACTCAATCTAATATTCTTGAAGTAAATTCATAGCAACGTGTTCTAATGGAGATAAGTTACTAAGTAAAGTTCAATCTTGCCTGCTTCAATCTCTTAATTTATCAAATAGCTTATGGTCTTATGTTTGAAAAAGTAGGCACGGAAATTGATTCAAGTTAATGCTCTAACTATGTCATTATTGAAATATGTATCATTAATAAATAATCAAAGTTGGCCAATTTAATTAAAAGTATTCTTAGTGTGAAATAACATTTAAATATCAAAAGCACTACTAAAATATGTGCTATCTAAAGATGTATGTACATAGCACATAATACTTGGCTTTTGATTGTTCCTGGGGATAGTCTCACATACCCAATATTCTCTTTTTCTTTAATATCTGGGGACTTAAGTCCTTCCATTTCCTCTTTAAAAACAATGTACAATACGCACCATTATTTGGACGAACAGCCAATTTTTTTACTGGGTAGATCATTGTAGAGAACAAATAAGACTAATTTGAGAATTCCAGGTGTGATCAAAGAATGGGTTTGAAAAAATTCTTTAAATTAAGTGGTTTATTTTTATGACAACAAAATCAAAAGAACGATATCTAATGATTTTTGTGAATGATTTAAAAAAATTTAATAGGGACTAAAAGGTTACCAAAGTTGACACAAATTAAAAATATAACAAACACAAGAATGATTTTGTCCTTCACATAAAAATAAGAAGTAAATTATTGCAAAAAATTGGTGTGTTTGTTCTAGAACCAGGATGTCCTGTGACCAATTTGTGCCAGGAGATGAGACTGGCCTCACTCATGAGTGTGGTGTGTTTGGTTGCATTGCTGCAGGAGAGTGGCCAACACAAATAGATGTGTCACAGGTCATTTGTTTAGGACTTGTTGCGTTGCAACACAGGTTAGTATTCATTTTCTGAGTATAAACAAACTACTATGAAAGTGGGACACATTTAAATAGGGCTGTGAATACACCTTTTTTAGCACTTTTATTCATAGATAACTGAAAATTCTGGACTTGGGGGGGCAGTTAGTTATTGTGAAATTTATTTAGCTTTAGATTTTAAATGTTTCTTTGGACTTATCAAAATCTCTCAAAAGTTATTAATTTCAATACAGTATGAGTCATTACTCTTTTAATTATTAATACTTATCATAATTTGACAGCATACACCTGGAATTTTGCCAAACTCCCAATATATTTTGGGGGGGAAAACCTGTGTTGCACACCTCGACATTCCTTAAATATGTTTGCCAAGTTTCGGATGTTTATGTTTCTTAGTTTTAAAGCTACCCACACTGGGATCATGTAGTTATTTAGGCATTAGGTTTGAAAAACATCAAAATACATCCAAAGTGCACAGACCATAAATATTTCCTTGGGTACACGTGAAAAATGTATGCGTTCTAGATTTTTTATTTTAAAATTATCTGCACTGGTTGTCACACGGTTACACAGCCTAAGCTGGTTTGCAATATATGATTTATAAAAATATTCCTAAGGTCCACATTCTGTGGGTCCCTTAGGCACTTTTGCAAAGTTCAAGCTTTATATGTTTCTTAATTTTGGATTTATCTGAACGGGCGATTTTGTGATCTAGTTCGTCATGCTTGGCACAGATCTAAAAGTAAAAAAGTAATATCAAGGTGCACACCTTAATGTATCCTTAAATATGTTTGCCAAAACCAAGTTTCAGCTTTTTAGGTTTCTTAAACTTGGAAATACCCTTACTAGTGGCCATATGGTATAAAGTGTAAGACTCCTAATTGGTTTAGAAGTTATATATAAAAACTCTATATGCACATGCTCACAACACTGCTAGTGTCAAGCTTATGGTACATTTTTATATTAAAATAAAGATATGCTCTAGTTGCACAGCCTCAAATTTACTTAGATAGATATTAAAGTTTTAGATATTTAGGTTTCTTGATTTTAGAGCTAACCGCGCTGTTGGTAAAGAGGTCAAAGACATCAGGCTTACAATATAATTTAAACAAGACACCTGAGTTGAACAACTTAAGATCTTGCAAAACCTAATTGTTGATTGTTGTTATTGCCTTTGTTGCTGCTGGAAACTTTGTTGATAAATACATTCAGTGGTGTGTTTGGTCATCGTAAGAAAACTCATTTTAATACTTCTATATACCAGTGTTGAACATTCAAACTCCTTACATGAAATTTACGATTTAAAAAAAAATGTCAATGATGCAAAAATTAGTCAGGGGAAAAGGTAGGGATGTACCTACAATGTAAATTTATTAAATTTCAGGTACACCTTATTCAAATACTATTATTGATAGACTACTAGAATTTGAATATTTCGATTTTCAGCTCTTTATCTATAATGTGATCCACTTTTAATACAATTGGTATGTTAGTCCTGCGCTGCATACTCATATTGGTATGGACTAGTTTTTTGTTTAATTCAATGCGGTCTGTGTGAACTGTGTAAACACTAATGTTTAAATTGTTAATAAATATACATATAATGAATTATTAATTTTAAAACTAATATTGGTTCATATTCCAAGAATACTGTGTTTTAAGTAAGTCTTCTTCCAAAAGGTTCTATTAAACACAATAGTAAACCCAGGGCTTGCTACTTGAAAAACGCAAGGCAAGCTAGGGAGGCCCTAATGACCTTGCCCAATATCTAGGGGGTTGCAAAACATTCCTTTCCGTTCGCCCATAAGTAAGTGGCCAATGAGCTCACTTTTTACACCCCTGGTCATGCTGTTCATGTGAAGCAAGCTAAGCATTGTGCCAACTATTGAAAAAAGATTCAAGATCACAATATTTATTTATTAAGCTAATTTAGTACAGTTTAAGTAAAATTATATAAGATATATATAAAGCTAATTGTAAAATAATAGTTGGTATATGTAACACGCTTTAAATTATACACTAATTAAATACGTTGAGTTATGTTTACGTATTCTAGTCACATGTATTATCATGTATTTGGCAAACACATTTAACCATTCTTTCAAATGTAGGCATTTCAGCACTGATAGAGTGGGAAAAGGGAGGGAAGAGGGGGTGATGAGGCTACTTTAATCGTAGTTGACGGTAATTCTTGTTTTTCTTTAGTAGAAAGGATCGTGGAGTTTTAAAAGTGTTCTTTTAGTTTTGGTTTTACATTAATGGCTTATTAGTCATTGTGATTATATATAATTATACATCAAAGAATCCCAAAAGTCAGGAGTGTTATTTCACCATTTCAAGATGATTTAGAAGGAAAAGGTAAAATAAATTATATTTTCACATAATTTACTTAATCAGTAGCGCACCCAGCCATTTACTTTGGTGGGAGGCATTCAATCAAGGCTGTAGCAAGAATTACATTTTGATGGAGAGAGCGGGTTTGTGGTTGCACAGCCTCCTAAGCCCTGAACGCCGAGAATATTTATAAATCTTAAATGCTTTTATAAATCATTTGAAGTAGTTTTATAGTAATTAAGATATTTAAATAATGCAAATGGTATCAAATCTATTATTTATATGTTTTTTCAATTGTTAATTTTGTGTGTAACAGTAAACCTTTTGAATATTAGGCTTAAGTCTGAAGCCTAGTCTTAAAATGTAGCATATACATTTGACACATTTTCAATGCTAAATATTTTAGTTATACTTAGTATTATTTAAATTTCTAATAATAATATTTGTGGTGTTGGGGAAAGAGGGGGAAGGGGGTCAAATACCCTGTTTTCCCTTCTCCCCCTTAGGTGCACCACTGCTTATAGCAAAATATATGTGTAAATATCTTGGTAATAAACCAATGATGTAGCGATAGAGTATTAATTGTCCGAGATAATCTCCTCTATGTTTAGTCAGAGTTTACGCATCTAAATAGCTTCTGGAGCATAAATTCTCAAGTTGGGAGACTCGTTTGTTTCCAAGCAGCATTGTGTGATATAAGCTAGGCTTTAAGAAATAGTCTTAATTGCAACGTGAGTTGAATAATCCACCTAATTCCCTCTCACAAAGATCTGATGGACGCTTGATCGATGTATCACTTCATTTTACTCTTATTATGATTGTTTGCCTTAGGTAGTGCTAACTGTGTGTTTTTAATTACACTAGGCTAATTAAATAGGATCTGTCTCTCTTATGCATTCAGAAATGTGCCCATACCACTCTTAGCCCCGACATTAATATTTACTTAAATTTCTAACCATGTAGATATCATTACAATTTGAGGACCACCTTTGTGGTCTTGTGGTCATAGGCTCTGGTTATGGACCCAGAGGCCCCGGGTTTGACACCCGGTGCGTCCACATTATCTGGGAGGCAGTGGGTCTGGAACGGGTTAGATTCAGTCTAAGGTGGATAAATAAGGAGCTACTCTAATAAAGTAGTAGTGGCTCCGGTATAGAAAGCCGAGCTTGTTGGCTAGAGTCATCGTGCTGACCACATGACACCTCCTATCCGCAAGAGTTGGCACTAATTCGCCAAACAGTTTGGTAGCCATTCGGTAGGCATAGCCTGGATGTGGGCTAACACCATGGAGTTATTTTTAATACATTTTTAGTGGATGGTAATCGTCGTTACGGATAAATAAAAGAAGAAAGAATTTGGGAGTGGGGAGGGAGGCTCAAAATTCCCTAAGATAGCATACAGTTAAAGGGAAATAATAAATGTTCGAGAACCACTGTTCTATATGGACACATATTCAAATATATCTCTTGAAATAGTCCCTTGATGTTCTTGGACAACGGTGGTTGAGGGTCTTCTGCCCCCAAATCTCCGTTGCAACTTATAGAGTACAGCATATCTATTAAATTTTCTCAGAATATGCCACTGGTGTTTATTTAAATATTTTTTTGGTAAAAGTGGTGTTATTTCGTTTTATAGGAGGATTTCATGAAAACAAGACAATTTAGTTTTAAATCACTTTTCAAAAACATTGTAAATCATATCTAAAAACTATCAAAGGAAAAAGTACTTGATTTCATCTTTGTATGGCATTTTTCGCTTTATCGCTTCTCACCATTTTTATGGGGCTCTAACTATAGTAAATTAAAAAATTGAAAAATTTAAGATTAAATTTGACAAAATCCTACTTCAAAATACTTTTTAATGTCCACAAATTTAAATATTTTTAAATGAAACTGAATCATATTATAACTCTTAGTAAAGCAAATATACAGTAAAACCTTTAGAATTCTATCTTATATAGATTTTTGAAAAATTGTACCTGAGTGCTAAAAAATATATAACTGAGATAAAGAGCTTTGAAGTTTTCTTTTTAAATTGGTAACTAAAACATTCCAGCCAAATATTCTGGCTCCTGTTGATCTTCATGATCTTGAACTCTTCTCTTCAAATTTCTTTTTGCTTTTCTTGCCTCTTTTGTGTACTGCAAAATTGCATATTCCGCCTGTTGAATACAAAATTTGTCTAGCATTCTCACCCCCTTTTTCATGTTTATTCTAGGTTATATGCCCATTGCTTTGAAGACATTACATTAACTACGTACACCATCATTAAAACAAATAACTGCATTGAGGACACCAAATTTTAACGTTTATAGGCCTACAAACACAGTTTTTGGAAGCCGAGCCCACAAAACTGTGATGAAACTTTCATTTGGCTTTTGATTTTTTCTGTGTAAGCATTTTTTCAACAAATCTTCTTATGCTAAAGCCCTATACACAGGCTTTATCTCTCCCATTACTGCTTTTGGCAAATAATATTTGTGCGAAAATGTTTCACTTGTACTTGGTTTGTTGGATTTGCACCAGGATTATTCGCATTTGGGGCAGAGGCCATGTTGTGGACTGTCATATGTCAACAGTATATTAAAATATCTAGCCCACACTGCTTTTTGCTTAGCTTTCAAACTACCCAAGTTGTTTATTTTAGCATAACCATAGTATACTTGCATTTTGTCAACATCACTGTGAGTTAGTCATCCTCTGCCTGTAAGAAGCTTTCCATCACTAAGTTTTTGGCCCCTCTTCGGTTTTATCTGACTACATAGCCAACCACCCATTCTTTACTGCACATGACCTATGCATTATAGTTTACTGATATGTTTTGTTGAACCATATGGTTTTCCCCCTTGTATTTTAAGAAAAGCTTTAGTATCACCATCACCTAAATAGTTGATGTTATGTACACGTCGATTAGTCTTGGATCAGCGGTACATGGCCAGAGCGCCAGCCACCTCCATCCCTCCACTAGTTCCTTCATAATTAGCACATTCATATTTTTTATTGATAAATCTATTTCCTTTACACTTGGGACAGTATTTACTCACTACTTCAACATCGACTATTTTACCTGTATCACAAACAGAAGCCGATACTAAAGCATTCATAGAAGTGTGACTTCTTTTTTGCCAGTTTCCATCAAAAGAAGCTGTGATATCAAAGTAATTGCTATTTAGTACTATGGCCTCATTTGCTGCCTTCACCATTGAAACTTCAGTTATTTTACTCAAACTCACAAGAATACTCTTATTGTATTGAGCAAATTTAGTAGGCAGTGAAGGTAAATCCATAATACTGCACAATACACCTGGCTTGGCACCTCTTCGTATTGATGGTAAGCCATACACTAAGCAAATATTATTTTCATACAACCTACTTTTTGTTGTATTTGATGTAATTGTACTTTCAACAAAGCTGCAATCATTACACACTATTTCCAGTTTTGAAACAATGCCTTTCCTTTTCAAAGTGTCTTCCTGTATAATAATATCTCACCTCACCTTTACAAGAACTAAATTTGTTTATGAACTCTGAAAGTATTTTCAAATCAACTAAAATATTAAATTCTACACTTTCTTATGTAAACATTGAATATTTGTAGTGAAATAAAGTTTGGTTTTAGAGGCATTAAGTCTTGGACTGCATTTCTTAGGTAAACATTGAATATTTGTAGTGAAATAAAGTTTGGTTTTAGAAGCATTAGGTCTTGGACTGCACTGTGCACTTGTATTTGAGGTGGGGGGTTTACTGCTAGAATCTTCAACAATACAATGTGAGAGGTTATGTAAACCATTATTGCTGCTTTCTTCTATTTGAAGGTTATTTTCAATTGTTGTAGCTTTAAACACATTCTCAAAATAATAACTTGCTTTTATCTTAGATGTATTATCTCTGAACTTACTTTTTCTCCCAAATGTATTTATTCTTGGCATGATCACAAGAAGTTTGAACTTGCTAAGCTCTAATATCACAATAACAATCACAATCAGGCATCATTATAATTAATTTGAAATATAACCAACCAAATAAACTGAAATTTCTAGAATTTACTAGAGTTGATTTAGATAGATAGTAAAATAATTAAGAAACTAACACATTATTAGCATTATTTTGAATAGAGCACTAGGCTAAATAGCATAATAAATAAACATAAGAATTAAAATTAAAACCAAAGAACATTCAGTTGTTTAAAAATAATAAAACATTTTTCCTTTGTCAGATAATATTGTAATTAGTCTTAAATTAAAAACAAGAGACTCAAGATTTAATGAAAATAAAAGAAAACTTGATTTGTTTAAAGCAGCAGCATGACCTTCTCCCTTTAAGAAAACTATCCCTAGATAAAAATATAATTGTTTAAGTAGAAAATAATTTTTTTTAGCAAAATGGTCACAAGTAAAACATTAGATTGACAGCTCAACTCCATGGTGTGAGCCTGCAATCAATATATATCGACCAAGGGGTCGCTGTTGTTAGTGATGATAATGCAAACATTTGCGGGTAGAGATTGTAATGTAATCAGCACAACAAACCCTCTGGTCATTAACTTCAGTTTTATATACCAGAGCTGCTACTTAATTATTCAAGTAGCTCCTCATTTGTCCTCACGAGGTTGAGTTTGACCTTGTTCCAGACTCGCTGCTTCACAGAAAAATTCTGGAAGTGCCAGGGATCGAACCCAGGACCTCTCGATCTTTTGCAAGGAACTCTGGCCACTAGACCACAAAGGTGGTCCCTCAATTCAACAATTATATCAAATATATGTTTTTATCTCTACATTGATTATATATTTTACAAAAGATTGTTTGCTAAATTGGTCAAGTTAAAGAAAAATCTATATGTAATTTTGCATAGATTTTTTTACATATTCTAAAACAACTTCAACAGTTTGAATTTCTTGCAATATTTACTTAAATGTAACATATCAAATTTAGAATGTAATAATCTTTTGGTAAAATATTACACCCTAATTGGTGTGTTGATGTACCTTGACCTTTGACTATATGATAAAGAGTTGTTAGAGTGTGATAGTTGTTGACTGTTGAAATATGTTGCCCACGCTGCTGGGGGTCATCTTCTACTGACCATTATGATGAAACTGCTCTCTGTGATTACGTATAGTATTTGGGATGGTGGTGAGATGAAACCGGTCCCCTATCAACAACTGCATTAAGGGACTAAAATTAAACTAAATTCTAAATGTCAATGCTCACCACTGAAATGATATTGATAAAGACGTGTTTTTTTAAATGAATGAATTTACACTGAAACAAATGGATTATATGAAAACTTATTCAAACTCAATAACAATTTTATATAAAACCAAATACATTTAGAAAAAATAAGTTTGTCTTAATATAATATGAACTATATTAGTGGACTTATGGTCTAAAGTATTATACTTCAATATACTACACTGCCGAAGACAGTAAGATCGGTGTTCGATCTCGGTCGGGTGTACTGAGGGTAGTTTTCCACTTTCCCTCTTGGTAAATGTCGGTACACTTCCTCTAAATTCAACCCTCCTAATCCCTAACACATTAGTATAATTAGTATATAGGCATATAGCCCAAGCAGGTAGTAAGACACGGTGCTAAAAAATGCATATTCAAACTTTAGTTACCTAAGTTGCTTGAATCTTTATAATCATAATGATTAATTTTATACACTTTGTCATAGCTTACATACAAATGCTTCAAGTTTGAGATAAAGGTGCAAAATTAAAGGTAATAAACAATGACAAAAATTAACAAACACATGTCCTTATTTTACCATGATCTTTTTGCAAACAAAAAAAATATAAATAACGTATTAAAAGTAAAAGAGAATGAGTGTGTGAATGCATGTAGTGTGTGAGAAAGTGAGAGATTTTTTAAAATTCGATTTTGAAACACTTTTACCCTATTACCTTGTACTACATTAAAAGTAAGAAAAGTTGACCTATCCAAGATTCAAAACAACTTGTATAATAAGTAATTGGCTATTCTCTGATATGGAAAGAGGACAGGATGGTTATTTACAGTGAACACAAAAATAGTAATATGAGCACTAAGAAAATAAAATAGACATATAAGTTTATTATAATATTAAGAAGTGTGTGTAACCCGAACGGGTAGTAAGACACGGTGCTAATAATATATATAATATTAAGAAGTTCACAAATCAGAATATTTGGTTCTATGTTTTTGCCATCCACAAAAATATAACACTTGAGATCATGTTTCCCTCTTTTAACACAATATTAATAATCATTTCTAGGGGAGAAATTATATAGAACATAACAATCAAAGTCTAGGGAGCTCACCAGGTATGGTTACACGAGGCTACAAGTGTACCCTCGCAATAGAAACCTAGTAATAACACACAATGCCCCTTAAAAGCCTAATAGCTGCCTACAATAGCATCAGGTATATATTCCTTGCAAAGAAAGAGTCATCTTTAATGTTCATCACAAACACTAAAATAAATACCTTTAAAACCTAGAGGCCTACATTGGTCTTAAGGGCCCTCAATATAACGTACCTTATCATGTATAAAACAGACAATACAACATGGTTCTTTATTCCACTAAACAGGTAGAACCAAATACTAGCTTCTCACGCAAGAAAGTTCTCATAATTGACCTTAGGGATCTCGCCTACAGCACAGAACTTACAATACGCTCTGGTGGGCCTCTCATACAATAAACCTCAGCGTGCTCATTTTACACATTGAACAAAGGATTGTTTTCCCGTTAAACAAGAAGAACTAAAGACAAGCTTTCTACATGAGATGATTCCTATGACTAACCTTAAGAGTCTCACCTATAACAAGAAAAATATAACAATACCTCATGAGTAAAATAGATTAGCTAAGTTTAACAGCTTAGGGATCGAGCGTGCAGGCATTTTAGGTCCTTGTTTACGCGCAGGCATTGACTGTAGAAATCTAGGTTGAGACCCTGGAAGAGCCCCCTTCTTCACACGCCAATACTCGTGGCAAGCAGAAATACAGGAAAAACAGAGGATAATGATATTGTTGATTATAATTATATTATTCATTATTATATTTTTAGCACTGCTTCTTACCACTTGATGAATGGTGTGAAACAAGAATATAATTTGGAGGGGGAGTAGGTAATAGAAATCGCTGATAGAAATAGGGCTATAAAAGGGGGGGG
>CABFVX010000671.1:0-29140 GCA_902151425.1 Timema shepardi | reverse complement strand
GTAGATTTACAGGGCATCAGGAAAGATGAGTTCTTAAACGTGTAGCACAGGCTAAGGATACCTTTAGTTTGTTACAAATAAATTTGTTGTTTTTTTGTGATGAGCACGACTCGAAGTGCGATTACTCTGTAATTGTGTGGTGTATGGTCCTTTTTATACCCAGCGGAGTTGCTATTTTGTATCATTCTACAAGGAGTAAGGATTGTCTGTCAATGGGTCATGTTTAGTTCTAGTATTATAATTGTGTTGAAGGAATCTAGAAACCTTTATTGGTATTTGGAAAATTTTGGAGTCTTTATTGAAGGCTTATTGTTTATAGCGCACCTCATTCTTAAAGTGTAGTACTGGACAACCACTTTATATTTATTCATTTCCTTGGCTTCTCTCCAGTTTGAATAGTATCTTAATTAATCTATTCAAACTCAGTATCTATTTATATAAGTCTTATTCACTTACCACCCTGACTAACTTTAGTTTCATTTTTGAAACACATTTTAAAATTTATTAAGGCAAAATTATATTTTATTTATGAATCAATCTATATGTTATGAAAATATATTTAAAAAAATCATACTCGTATGTATTTTCCAAGCTTATTTAGTATTTAATACAGCTTTCTTTAACACCTTTTGTAATTTTTTATATATGTTCATAACATATTGATTGACTCATAAATAACTTAGTTTTATTGCTTTCTCTCAGACTGTATTTGGTGTGAGTGAGTGAGTGCTCATGTCAACAATATATATCCCTGTGCTAGCCCTGTTCCTTGTGAATATTTTTCCTTCTGAAGCTGCAATAAGTAGATGTGTATTTTGTGTGTGAATGGAGTGGGAGGAAGTTGGATGAGGTTCTGGTAAAGGAGGATTCAGTTGTGCACATGTGTATATAAATAAATTTCAAATTATAATTTTATTCAAGTTAGTTCTGAACATCTACACAGTTAATGCTTTTTTTCTTTTTTTTACCTTTGGATGTCCTTGTAAATCTTGTTATGGGAAACTCTAACTTGTAATGTTGGTTGCAGAGGTCAAGAAAGTGCAGGAATTGTTACGAGTGATGGAACGGACAACAAACCATTTCGTGTACATAAAGGCATGGGAATGATCAACAATGTGTTTAATGATGAAGCCATGAAGAAATTAAAAGGTACTGGTATTTAAATAAAACACTGTTTTTTTTCCTCAGATTTGGTCTATGGAATATAAAAAAATATATTTATCTAAACATTGTATGTGTTCACGATCCTTTATCAAGGTGTCTACTGGGTCACGAAAAAGTCACTAATTGCAAAAAGGGTCGTGAAAGTCACTAATTTTTAATATTTTGGTCATAAAGTCACGAAAATAATTTTAGTTTGAATTTACCGCACATCGTAACAATGCGAATGCTTCAAAGATAGTGCTCTCTATCCACTACATGTGATGGTACGCGCCAGTAGGAAGTTGCCTGATTGTTTTGTTGTGATTCCAAGGACAAGGTCAACTTTCGTCATCTTGTATTAAATATTAATTTGGCGTGCTACTTGTCTCGCGAGGTGTGTTGAGTACATTATGCCGTGTGTGTGTCTACAAATAATGGTTTTCGAGTGAATGAATTGGAATTCAGGTTTTGTAGATGATACGGGAAACTACCAGAACATTTTCTACAGAAACCGGGCGTTCATCTGTGTTGTGGATCTGGATCAAGATGTTGGCGGCAATTATCAATTTTTTGCGCTTTCATTGATCCGACTGCGATTTGAATGGCGGTGTAAAATGTATATTATAATTTCAAATTAACGTTGGCAGCAAATAGCAATAGTTTTTGCAGTGAAATATGGCATATTTTTTATAAAATATAAAATAATATTATTAGTGTTAATAAGTAATCCTTGACATAATTCATTTAATTTTGAAGACCATTCATTCAAAACAGTTGAAATTTACCAATTTTTAAAATGATTGTTGCTGTCTAATGGGCACATAAATATTAGGTCTAAATTATTTTTTCATCATGTGTTGCGAAAAAAATCCATAGTTTTTTTGGGGGGGCATTCAAAGATTTTATTTGTGAAGTTTTGGCTGACTGTTGAAGAAAATAAATATTCAAAGTAGTTGCACCTTGTTGAAGATGACCAGTATAAGGCTTATTGTACATTTTATAAATCGAAATTTGATATAAGCCACAGTGGGTTGAATGGAGTGAAAATTCATGGAAAAGGTAAGAAGCATTTGGAACTAACCTCTGCCCTACTCCAAGGTGTTTTTTATTATAATATCTAGGCCCGATGTACAATATAATGTTCGACCGTTTACCGAAGGAATTTTTTTTGCACCGCGTCTTACTGACCGTTCGGGCTGTACGCCCCCGAAGGTATTTTGTGATCAAAAAAGGTCACCAAAAAGTCACGAATTTTTGTTCCTCTAACTGAGTAGACACCCTGTTTATAAACTTTACCTAATTGATGGAGTTAAACCAATTTTTAGACCACTTTTAGAGGTGGGGTGTCAGAGAAGTGGGTGATTCACACCCTTTTGTATGATTGAAAAGTTTCAATTCAAAAACATGTTGAAATTTATTGTTGAGAGAGTGTGCACCGATATCTTTTGAGTTTCGTGGCAATTTATTTGTCTGTTGGTTTGGGCTTTGTATCTTTATCTACATACATTTTTTTCTTGATCACAGCTATGAAATATTAAAAAAACGAGTATAGGATTATTTAAAATTGATCAGTTGCTTGACATCTTAACACCGTCTTTAATTCATGTTGACTTTGTTGCTGATATTATAGTCTTTTTGTTGACTTTTGAAATAGGTTTATAACATCTTTTGCTTGTTAGTGTCCAGAACAGCATCAACTTATAACACTTTCCTGAACACATTTTGTCTTTCACACTCTTGGCTGTAAAGTTAAGTACTTAAATGTATGTATGAATAAACTTTAAGTATTTTTCTCCTTTAACAAACAAATAAGTACACTGTACACATCTATATTTGTCTATAAATTATTAAACATATCTACCATAATAGGTTACTCCATGGAAAACATTTGGATGTAACTAAATCCTCTGGTTGATTTTGCAGGATGTTACCCTTGTACAGTGGCTCGTTTTGATATAGCTACAAAGAGTTATTTTATGTCATGAAGTGTGTTAAAGTGAGTTTTGAATTATTCTTAACATTTTATTTTTGCTAATAATTTCTTCCTACACCGGGGATTAACAAACTTTTGCTTTAAAATAAACCTACAGTAACCCCATGACTTCTTTGGTGCTGACTGACAGCTCACAGCTGACAGCTAAATGCTTTGAAAAGTTACCAGACCAAATTATGTATTCCTACGCCAAACAATATGATCTGCAAAAACATGTGTTTAGTATCTGTCACTTCTGACGGTCAAAATGTAGGTATATACCTAAATGTTGACTGTCAGAAGTCAGCTGTGAGCTGTCAGTCAGCACCAAAGAATCCATGGGGCTACTATAGTTGGAAGCTTGTTTAATATTTTCACTGTTGTATAAAGACTACCTACCATATTTATTGAAGTTTTAATGATTTATTTGTAAAATCTCAATAAACCCCAATAAATAATTAATAATTTCTTACAGTTTTTTTTAAAAAAGACCCCAGAAGTGTTTATTATAAAACAAAAGATTGTTAGTCAAGAAAGTACAAATGGTTTTCCAACAAAAAAAAGTTTAGAAAAAAATTCAAAACTCACTTGAACACCTCTAAATAAAAGCTCAGCCTATGACAATATTGACACAGAACAAATAAACACACAAAAAATTATTTTACAGTAAACATTATTAACATTGGAAGAATGGTCTAGATTAGGATACAATGTATAAATTTTAAGGTAGTTTTTTTAATTAAAATGCTTATTTATTTATACCACATTTTGGTGAAACTCGTTTAGTTTAAAAGTGTGCTGTTGGGTGACATTCGTAGTGTCCCAAATGGTCAATATTTCAAAGTCTCTGTTCGAAATGAGCGCCATCAGCCATCATACATAGTTTCAATAAATAAATGTTTACTAGTCGGTGAGCGGAACATGCTTTTTATTTTAAAGCCGAACGGGTAGTAATTCACAATGGTAATATATATATATATATATNTATATATATATATATAAAATGTCTATAAATAGGAGTCAGCTAATTGGGACTTTACTGTATTGTGTTTTTTCAGGAAACCTTGGTATTGGTCACACCCGCTATTCCACCAGTGCAGCTTCTGAGGAAGTGAATTGTCAACCATTTGTTGTTCACACGGCTCATGGAGCCCTAGCTGTGGCTCATAATGGAGAACTTGTCAACTGTGGCTCTTTGCGGAAGATGGTAAGATAATACATGACCACTTTATGATAACTATAAAATTATAAAGTCTAGGAAACATATCAGTAAATTAGATAAATCACACAATGGTATTGTTTAAAAACAAACAAGAATTTTGTGAAATTCTAATAAATGTAATGCACCGTAAACTGAAATGATGTTGTACACTAATTTAGAATAATTGTATTTAAGACACAGAAATCTAACAGATTATGATTTACCATATAGTTAATAGGAACAAAACACATTTCACAGCAAATAATTAAGAATCCAGTTAAAGTTCTCTCAAATTGAAGAGAAGAGTTGTGCCATCTCCAGCCCCTGTTGGAGATACAAATTAAAGTTTTGCCAGTCTCGATGTTCATTTGACCATAAAGTATCCTCCTCCTTCACACTCATAGAAAATACTTATCCACTTCCTTTTACCACCGTGGAAAATAAAGTTTTAAATATTAATTATAGATGGGACGTTTGAATCCTCGAATCCTATGGAATTCGAGAGATTTAAGATTCTCATGAAAAAATATCTCTATTCCACATATGAAGGCCTTGACTAAAACTCCATGCATTTGGTATAAGGAATAATTAAATAAACTAGTGAAATTGGGAAAACACAAAAATTTGGCTCCTGTTAGATAAAAATTAAAACAAAATCACCAAATAAAATATGAAACATTTGTCTACTATATACTAATTTTCTCTTAGGTGTCTTCTTTGTTATTGAAATGTTATGAAAAAGACAAATAAATAAATATAATGGGAATTTTCAGTTGTACCAACCACCAGCCTTTAAAAAAAGTTTTGTTTACTATGCCAATTTCCTTTAAAAAATATTTTCACTTTCTCCAATTAGTATTTGCACCTGCCACCAGGCTACCTAGAAAAATTGACAGGGTCGTTTAAGATGTTTTAGACGAACCTTAACTGACCACAAAATTAAATTTTAAAAACTTAAATAATATATATATATTGTGTATTAACGGGCCTTGACATTAACTCTTCAGTGAAAACTAAAAAGTGAAAAGACTACAACCGTTCATAGTTATCTTTGATTTGAACCAGTTGTTGTTTAAACCTTTAGAAGTTTACTCTATGTTTTGGTGTGGAATTATTATACTTTTTAGAAACTAACATGTCATTTTAACTCCTAATGTGTTATTCTATCATAAAATATATAATCCGCATAGTTTCTAATATTCAAGATGTCTAGTGAAGTGTGGGACAGCTTTAATATTTCCCAAACAAATGCAAACCATGCCAAATGCAAGTTAAATGCATTTGAAAAACTGATTAAACATTTTAAATGTTAGGCTTCTGGGTGAAGAATAACTTTGTAAAACTTTGTGGGCCAATTAAATCTTACTAAATATTACAAAAATTAATAGTAGGATAGTTAGTTAGAGATATAAAAAATATGTATATTTACTCACTGTAGAGCAATTAGTGTCAATTGTATGGTAAATTATATTATACTACTATAAAGCCACATGGCTGACTCACTCACTGACATTAATGTTTACCCACTTCCAAATGAGCTAGAAACTTGAAATTTGGCAAACTTATCACTTCTAGCCTGTAACCAACGTGAAAATTCCAAAAAGTTAAAAAAAAATCCTTTTAAGCCTCAAAAAGAATTCAAAATGTCGAAGTAACCTTAAAGTCAGTGCAAACCTTTCTTTGGAGGTCTCTTGTGGCTAAACAATAAGACCTATCGAAAAACGGCTCTGAAATTAGATTAGTCTACATCCACTTGCAAAGAAAACTCCCTGGCGTTTTGGGGCAGAGCCCCCAACAAGCAAAGCGAGTTAAGTTACACAATTTTTAAAATAGTCACAAAATCGGCTAACTAGGCTTAAGTGAATATTGAACTTAAATACTAAATAGCTTTCTTTATTTAACAATCCCTTCTTATAGTCAAACAATATATGTTTTAACTCTACCATTTAATTTATGTGTATTTGTTTGTTAAAAAAAAAATTAGATTTTTTTTACCTTTATTAAAAAATGTGTTTAAAAGATCCGAGGATTCGAATTTAGATTAGAGACTTGAAAGAAAACTTTGAATTCGGATTCGAGAAAAATGGGATTCGACCCATCCCTAATATTAATAAAAACAAGCCAAGTTCCTGGAAAAGATTATCATGGATATAAAATGAGCATTGTCATTTAGGAAAGGGACAGAGTGAAAACTAGTTCTACAGTTGGCTGAGAAAGATTAGGAGCAAGGACCTTAGTAGATACAAATGGGAGGGAATGAATATTCAAGTGGTTAGGTCTTTTGTGACGGATATCACTAAAATGTGTTTTTTAATATGTCTCCTATAGGTCAATAGCTGCAAGAATTAATTATCAATAATATAAAATGGAACTATGCAATAATATAAATAATTACATAACTAAAACTATTACTATTATTATTAATAATAATTTTCAATTTCCTAAATAATGATGATAATGATGCTGCTACTGCTGCTGTTACTAATACTACTACTACTACTACTACTATTACTACTATAATCTCACTATATTTATAATACTATTATTTATAATAATCATAATTATAACTCTACAATATTTAATTTAAAGGATTAATATTGTTTGACAGTAACAGAGAGTTAGGGGTTTGAATATCGGATGGATATACTTAATGTTTTTTCCTAAATTGTTTTCCCCTTTCCCTACATACAAGTGTGGTTACATTTCCTTTAAATTGTACCTTCCTCTTTTCTAACACAGTAGTATAATTAAATGCGGATAGCTTAATTACCTGTTATATATTACATTTAAAATAAAGTAAACTTAAATTTTCTCATACTATTTCATTTTTTTAATTAATTTCTTTTTATCCAACTCGAAACAATATTTTAAACGTGATTAAAAGTACTTATTCTTCGTTTTGGAATGTTATTTATTTTGTGTAATATAGTGCACACATCAATACCTTTTAATACATGCATCATATTTACTTGGAAAAGAGAAAATTGTTGTCATTTTTTACATACAATAAATGATTTTATGATTATTTTATCTTATTTTGAAATATTTAACTGAATAAAATATTTTCATCAACTGCGTGTCTGCATCATTGTAAAAAACTTGTTTACCGTCATGTTCAACCATATGGTTTAAATTCGTCAGTCGCCATTTTGAAGCTATGTTCGTTAGAAGTTTTTTGTGAAAGTGGTGTGAATTTTTTTTAAGTGGAATAAAACTATAAATAAACTTTGTGTTCGTCCTCAAATAAATATATAAATAATATTGGCCTAAATTACTGTGGTTAACTATCACATTAATATATTACCATCTGTTTTCATTACAGTCATCCAAAGTGATAGATGTCAGCTGTTGGCATAGTAATATATTAGGGATTATTTCTAGTAAAATTTCGAGCTGTCATCCAAGTAAACTTAGGTCGTGAATGAATTATATATTGGTGTTCCTCAGTCTTTTTCTGATACTGTTAAACTATTTACATTGGAAATAGCCATTCCTAGATTTTAACATCTTTATCTAATTATTTTTCTCCTATCTTTGATTTGTCCTTGTCTCTATTAGTTTGATAAATAATTATTTCTTCTAGTTTTAATTTAAATTTATTATTGCCTGACAATACTTTAATGCATAATGCTACACACAACATTCACTTATAAGATGTAAATTCATGGCTCGGGCAAAGATTTTATGCATCCAAGGTAAGACTTAAAATTTGCACTACAGTTGTAGTCTTTATACTTATCAGAGCTTGGAAATGTTTGTCTGGTTAAAAATGGCACACGTCTGATGTAATCAAACCCGCCAGGGTGAGCAGTTGTTAAATTAAACAGTCATATGCAACCACACTCGTTTGTTATTGTTTTAGTTGTTGCAACTAACTGCAAATAAACTATTAGTAACTATGACAAACTTATAGAGGGGCTAGTTGGTGCCTATTTGGGGTATAAAAGCCCCAAGCTTAGGCCATAGCGGGAGAAGAAGGACTAGATAATCGTAGTCTGTTTTCTAGATTTAGTCATTTGTATAATTTATGTATAATAATCTTACAACGAAATCAAAACTAACACATGTCTAAAAATTTTACAGTAGAACATTTTTAATTCAAAGTCCAAGGGATATCTAAAAACAAAATCAAAATATCCAAAATTCGAATTAACCAATGGGTATCTAAACAGTTTGTACACAATAAATTTAAAAAAAAACTCAAAATGAAAAATTGTAAAAATTAACTACCATACAAAAAATGCAGACTCTATCAGTTTTTGCACTTAAATTACATTGGGTACTTTGGAAAAAATTAGTGATTTTGGTTTGTTGTAGCTTTCTTCCCCGGACACAATTAACAAAATCATCAATTTCACTGATCACATTAAAACGTTGTCTTTTACATCTGGTTGAGATTCAGTGTATCCAACTCCCCATGATGTTATTCTTTTTTTTAAGGTAAGTCGATAAAGTGTTGGCTCTACTCCATATTCTTTTGCGATATCACACTTCTTTTTCAGTCCCTTTTCCACTTCTCTAATTACTTCAACCTTCTTGGCTAAGGTTAAACTTGTGTAGGCTCCACGCTTATACACCGTAAAAAAATAAATACACAATTTACACTTGTCAGATGACAGTGAGCGACTGTCACTAAGAGACAAAGGTGCCAGATTAAGACAAGCAACATAAACCTCACCCCTTCTATGCTGGGTTTCACATGGTGGGCAGGGGTGTATTGGAGGGGGAATGCCGTTCCGGCACTGATTTTCATGGGAAAATATTCAAAATAATTATTTTTTTAGTAAAGTTTTATACTATGCATTTCTAAGTTAACTAATTAATTTTATATCACTCTTGTGTTAAAACTCTTTTTCATTCTATGTAACAATAAATTTTTATGAAATTTACTGTGCTCTATGCAATTTTTTGGAATTTTAGGGTGAAGTGCGTTAAGTAAGTTTATGCCTTAGTAACCATTAAAAAATGCTTCAAATAGATTCTAGAGGCATTTATGCTTGTGAAATTTTTTCACCTACGGCGGTTGGGGATCTGTGCCCCCCCTCAACTTTGGGGTGGCTAAGTTTATGGCCTTGCATTCTGGCACGGCTAAAATTACGACTACACCACTGGTGATGGAATTGTCACACAGAAACGATTAAAGCAGAGCTAACACATCGCCTATATTAGGAAAACCGCTTGCAGCGGGTGCATGATTCCCTGCTTTCTCTTTTACTATGAGTCGATAACTCATAATTTTAGTTGGCATTCCTGGTATTCTTAGGTTTATTTGAGATTTTTAAGTTAGGTTTGAAGTGAGTAGAAACTCAAAACAATTATCAATATACTGTATAAACTTCGAATTATCCAAATATTTATTTCCAAAATTTGAATCAAATGTTATTTTTACCATTGATTTAAATAAGAATTTTTTGGGGGATATTGGTGGGTTTGAATTAACTAACTTTGAATTAGCCAGATACTAATGAATTTTCACTTCTCTTTATATATTCTAGCAGATGTTTACCCTCTTGTTACATAGCACACTTCAATGCAAAAGGCTTTGGTTTCTCATTCTTTTGATTTAACATTTATTCTATTTTTTAAGTTTGTAATATAATTGTATATGATTAAAATAAATATATTAAAATTGTGTTTTAATGGAAGAATAAAACTTTCAACCAAAATGGTTCTAACTGAATGACAAATATTTCTGATTTCAAATAGAAACAACAAAATTTTAAATTTTTAAGACTGTAGAAAGAAATTGTTTCTTTCATCTCTTTGAAAATGATCATTGCAGCACTGTTCTTGCAATAGCTCGAACCTTTGTGAACCATCACACTTAGTTCATTTATAATTGACAGTAGACTAAGGCTGCATTTATAACTCAAATATTTGTTTATAAAATAATATTTTCTTAGAGCACTAGTAAATTATTTGAAAAAACTAAAATAATAAGAAAAATATTATCTAGCTCCGTGGTGTCTTCTTTTTAAAAGATTAGTACCTACATCCAAATAAATATTACTAAAGCAATTAGTTATTAAAAAAAATACATACAAAATTAATAAAACCCTAGATAAACATTCTAATCTAAGATAATTGAAGTAAAAATAGTTATGATGTGGTGAAAATCAATTTCAATTATTTCCGTTGATGAAGTGATAAAAAGAAAAATAGTTTGAGGCTGCAAATGTTGCTTTTTTTTCACTGTATAATTTAATTAGTATTGCCAATCATCATCAATTATCAATTGCTGAAGTGAAGGGAGTACATAAGGACTGGTTAGTGTGGATAAAATTATTGAGGACGGGTTAAGTACAAAGTTGTTGTTATTTGAACTATATGCACAGTTTCTTGTCTACCCCATAAGGGAATGGCTTGGTTAGGTATATGTATACAATAATGCTACTATAGGGGTGTGTGAAGATTCCATGTTCTGACATTTACGAAGCTTTGCAAATAAAAATGTTCACAGCTTAGCTATACAATTTAGGGTCAATTATTGCTATTTTGAGCTCTTATATACTTAACAAAATACTATTCACATGAAAAAAAATCTGAAGTAACTGAATGAGTTGTGATAGTAACTTGATTTGTCAGAATAAAATGAAAACTTACAAACAATTTGGAAATAAAAAATTTAAAAAATAATTTTAATGCATTAAGTTATATAAATAACCACAATATTATTTTTCCAAGCATAAAACAACAAATAAAATATATTAAAACTTTGGTTTGTCTTTAAAACCATTTGATATATTCAATTTAAGTTTTCTTTGAATTGAAAAGGTGGACTTTGCACACCCCTATGCTATTATAACTAGGTAGGTAAGTTTTTACAATGTCATTATATCTTGGCGTTATAAATTTTTATTTCTGTGTTAGGTTCTAGGCCGAGGTGTTGGTCTTTCTACCCACTCGGATAGTGAGTTGATCACTCAAGCTCTTTGTCTCAATCCTCCGGATGGAGAGGTTGATGGCCCAGATTGGCCTGCGAGGATCAAGCACTTGATGCATCTCGCTCCTCTTTCTTACTCACTGGTCATCATGCAAAAGGATCGCATCTATGGTGTTCGAGACCCATATGGCAACAGGCCCCTGTGCATTGGCAAAATTGTGCCCATCCAGATTGCTGGTCAGTCTACACATTTCATTTAACTTTTATATGAGATTTTGTAAATAATTACAACGATTCAAAAATTAATTTAATTTTTTAATTTTATTTATTTAGCTTCACGTTATACTACCCGTTCGGGTTATATGCTTAAGTACTACTTACGATAGTGATAGATTCAAACCTTGATTTCCCTGTCCTCGGCAATGTAGTTCAACACGACTAGCGTGTTAGCCAACTAAACCTCCGAGGAAGGTTTTAATTTCATTCAAGTTTTATAATGTCACAGATGAATATTGTAACTTTTTAAGTATTGCTACTAAAAGAATGGGTTCTAACAGCTGGAATCAATTTAAAATTACACACTTGCTAAAACACATAAAACTTCAAATAGAAATAGGCAATTTAAATTAAAACACACGAAACACTACAGAGCAAAGATGTACACTTATCCTTTTATCTTGGGTAATTTCAGTGTGTAAACTATTGGCTTATCTTTAATTGGAACTTTTCTCTATGTTTTCTACCTTTGTAGTGTTCAAAAATTAAACTTAGTGTACATTTCATTTAACATAAAAGCTAACAGACTTACCTTGACTCCTATCTCTCGGGGTAAACAGAGAGTACTCGCATGGTACACTTATTTAGTGAAAATATCTACCTTAGCTCAATTGGAAGCATGTCTATCTACTGTGCTAAGGGCCCATTGTTCTACTCTCGATATGGCCCAAAATTCGTCTTTAGTGAAATTTCCCAGAGATGAAATAACAGCCAGAAAACTGCGGGCGCTATCTATTCTAGAATTAAATTAGTTTTTAAGCTGTTGGCTGATATACTCATTTGTTCCAGAAAGTACATGTGAAATATCCCCAATAATAATATTAACTCAATTTCTATTTCAGATTTAAAAACAAATTATATATATATATATATATGATTACATATTACAATCCTGGTAAAGTTACACAAGGTGTAACTACATCAGGCAAACCCATACTGAAAATTATTCATGCTCTGTTACTGTTATCCGGCCAGGAATGCCACAACCTTAGGCCGAATAATTGTGACTCTAGTGTACATGGAAAATTATGATCCTGATAATACAATTAATTCATATTAGCTCTTTATTTATTTACGTATTTTAAAAAGGTTACTATAATTTTTCACACATTCCAACTAAACAAAATCTACAATTTTAGGTACACTTTTATCATTTATTTTTTTACTGTAATATTTTTTTTAATCAAAACTGTTGGGCTGTAGAGACATATTTTTGCAGAGGAGTAGGGAAAAGAAGGTAGATTTGAGAGGAAATTTATCCACATTTGTGAAAGGAAGAGTGGGAAACTGACAAAGTCATATTAAGTGTTCTTACACAAGCTCTTGGCCAGTAACACTTAAGTTCCATACTTTGTTGCAGGGGTTGGTGATAGCTTGCAGGAATCACCGGAGGGTTGGGTCATCTCATCAGAGTCATGCGGGTTTCTTTCTATTGGAGCTCGCTATTTACGGGAGGTGAGGCCTGGAGAGATTGTAGAGATGACGAGAGAAGGCATCAAAACAATTAGTATAGTGGAAAGACCCAATGCGAAACCTCAGGCCTTTTGTATTTTTGAATATGTTTACTTCGCACGATCAGACAGCATTTTTGAAGGTAAATATTATAAATCCAGAGCATATCGGTTATTGATATTAGCACAAGACAACAAATAGTTTAAATGTGTTTCAATGCATTCCACTTAGACAAATAAAGTAAATTTGATCATCCACATCTATTCTACTAGCTAGTACCTTATTTATTTTGAATTAATACAAACTTAGCATGTTTAGTTTTTGCTAAATTTGTGACAAAGGTATTTTTAAATGTATCTTTAGTAATGTTGTTTCATTCTTGTTGGCTATCACTAATACAGTGTCCAGAAAATGGAAATAAAGGTTTGTGATTAATAAAAGATACAACTAATTAAATTATGCATTCAATAAACATTTAATCATATTACAAATTTACTTTAAAAATAACTAGATCATTTCAAATTCAGCTGACATGATTCCAGTCCACAAACCAGACAGAGCTATTCACTCTTACAGATACCTGAGCTCTACGCCCCTAGTTTTAAAACATGCGAGAAAACTCACTAGCAGCTTAGTCATGAGCCGTTGACAGAAACAGAACACTACTAGTTTTGAAATGTTTCTGTCGTTCTGCAAATTGGTGTGTTATAGAAAGCAGGCTACCCACTAGCGACTGAGTTTTCTGTATGGCAACTCTGTAAAACTAATGATGTTTCAAAGATTAGAGGCATTGCGATTGAAACATGCCATTGTTAGAGCCTTGTAAAAATGGTGAGATGTGATAAAGTAAAAAGTGCCATACAAAGCTGGAATCAAGTACTTTTTCCTTTGATGATTTTTAGATATGGTTTACAATGTTTTTGAAAAGTGAAATATAACAAAATCGTCTTGTTACACGAAATCCTCCTATAAAACGAAATAACACTGCTTTTACAAAAAAAAATCTTTAAACAAACACAAAATTAAGAAGAAATTTTGACAACATGCTGTAATTTGATTAATATTTTGCTGTAGTGTAAGTTAACCTTAGGCTACAAAATTGTCAAATATGCAGACAAACTTGACAAAGGATTTTAAAGCAAATATATAAGGTTTCAATAGTAAATTTTAATTTTGAATAAACATGAATTAACACCGAAAAGAGAGATTTAAAAAACAAAATTTAACTAAAAATAAAACCATTTTTACGGGGCTCTAGCCATTGTGCAAAAATGTATTCACAAGTAAATGCTTTTATTCTATCGAGTGCACTCTGCAAAATGATTTGGTTGTTTTTATTGACTTTAAATATTCTATTTTCTTGCAACCAATTTTTGTTGAAAATTGTGGAAATTATGATATTAACTTAAGGTTATTTGGAATAGAACACTAGGCTAAGTCATGGTTTGAATTTGGAAGGATAGCTGGTACACTTACCTTTGTGATACTGGAGTAGAACTGTTTAGATAGAATACTAAAAAACACAGACACATTTTTAACAACAAGCTTTCTTTTTCACAGGCAGCTTCATCAGGTCAAGAGAATTCTCAGGTCTCTTGATCTGATGAAGCAGTTTGTGACAGTGAAAGCTTGTCCTTAAAAATAGGTTCATGGGTTTTTTAGTGTTCTATCTAAACAGTTCTACTCCAGTATCATCAAGGTAAGTGTGCTGGCTATCCCTCCTAGTTCAAACCAGTATTAACTTAATGTATTCACTTGGTCTTAAGTTACTATAGCTTACATAATAGTCTGACTGTCTTCAATCAGATATCACAAAACTAATCCTCAAACAAAACTTTATTTAAATAAAAAATACTTGTAAATTCTATTGTATCAGTATAGTTTGTTTTTTATTTTGCAACACTTTTTAAAAATGTAAATATTGTAGGTAGGCTTATAAAGGGTTCACTGTCCAAATAATAATAACTAGTTTATATTCTTTAAATTGAAAAATAACATCTGGATATGGGAATCAAACCTGCGACTTTTGGCTTATTATGCCAATGCTCAAACCATTGAGCTATCCAGGAGTTGTTTCATGCTCAGAGTCATTCTTCACTGATATTTTAAGGCAGAGACTATAATGGATTTGCCAAAATCATCAGCTTCATATGTGTGTGACCAATTAAGATCACAAGCTCTAAGATAACACAGCCATTTTCGACCCTGGAGGGCTCTATCCTGCCACTTATATGATGACAACTGTACAAATGCACATATCATGATAGATCAAATAGCCAAGCAATTATATTTGGCATTTGTTAGTTTCAGTTCTAGCCACATCTAAATATTATATTCTTTAAAATGAAAAATGATGCCTGGACATGGAAATCAAACTCAGGACATTTGGTTTAGTATACCAGTGTTCCAATCACTGAGCTATTCAGGAGTCAGTTACATATGTGTGATCAATTAAGATCACAGGCTATCAGATAACGCAGCCATCTTCATCTTGGAAGGGCTTTATGCTGCCAATAGTTCAATTAAAACTCTGCGAAAGTGCATATTATGCTGGATTAAATAGCTAAGCTCTCAATACTAGTAGAAACCCATGCTACTGACCAAGTCGTTATACTGAAGGACTGCATTGTGCATCCACAGTAATGATATTTTTTCTTTAGTTTATATATGCTGTACAAGGGCACATTTCTTCCAACAAAATCATTCTCTGAAAGGTGCAACTTAAGAGGAAGAGGAGCATCCATCTTGTTTTATGTTGCTTTACCTGATAGACAAATCCATGTGTCGCACACTGTTTTGTTGATGAGTTGAATCCTATTGCAAAATTCTAATGTTACATCAGGTTTTGCAGCTCAGATATTAAAACTTTGCGAGATTGTGAGCAAGAATCGATTATTCCACTAGAGACTTGCTACTCGCAACTTTCAAGACCAGGTGCCCAGAAGAGGACATTTACATGTTTTGTGGCACTATTTGAGACCTGAAAAATTCAACTTTAACAGATTGTCACCAAAATGTTAAACAGTAAACAAAACAATTCAACTAGTATATTAACAATCAAGGATGTGGAGTTAGAAGCAATTTGGATGGAGTCAGAGTTGAAGTCAAGAAAAATGTACCGACTGCGGCTTAGAAATAAAAACTTATAATCTTATAACAATATTTTATGGTAAATATATCATTTTAATTTTATACTTTTTTATTTTTTAGGGCCAATATTTGTAATTTGGACTGACATATTTATTTAATTATATATTCATAAAGTCAAAGAATTTTTCTATGTAGTAGTCTGCATTGGAACATTTTACTGCAGACTAAATAATATACATTAGCCATTTGTATAGTAAGAGTTGAAGGCTTGGCATACTGACTCAACAGCCTTGTTAACAATAATCTAAAGTGTGTATAACCTGAACAGGTAGTAAGACGCGGTGATAAGAAAAAAAATCCAAAGATTTGGCAAAAGGGAACTAGAATGTTTGATTCTGACATGGGAGGTTGGGATTTAAACCCTGGCTGGGTACAGTGAGTGTATTTTCTTTTAATTATTTTTAATGCTTTCCTCAATAGTATTAAGGCTTAGTTTCTTAAAATTCACCATTCTTAGCCTGAGCTCTTGGACAAGTGTAAGTTGTGAATAAACCAAATGAGCACTAAGCCATGTAATAATTTTAAAAATGTGACTGATAATTATTTATTTTAATTTTTTGGCTAAAAACCTTTCAAGTTTTTTACTGTTATTCTAAAATGTATTGAGTTCTCACTATAATAAATATGTTTTTGTAATTCCGATTAAGTACTCATTAAGGAGTCAGTATAATTAAGTATTAGTTAAAGCGATATGGTTAGTTGTTGATGTATACTGTCTTTCAGGTTAAATGGGTAATGTATTAAAGGTACAGTGTGTTCGTGTGTTAGAATTTCTGAATTAATGTGCTCTTTTTTTAAATTCAAATGGGTAACTCATTAAGGATTCAGTATGACAAGTATTAGTCAAGGAGTTATAGGATGGATGTTAAAATATGTTGTCTTGCAGGTCAAATAGGTAACTAATTTAGGATGCATTGTTGTAGAGTGTGAGCAAAGGAGTCGGAAGTGGATGCCTATGTATATTGCATTTCAGGTCAAATGGTGTATTCAGTAAGGATGCAATGTGGAAGAGTGTTAGCCAAGGAATCTTGGGTGGATGCTGATATTGTCAGTTCAGTTCCTGAATCGGGGACAGCGGCTGCTCATGGCTTCTCTAGAGAGGTAAATAAATATGTCTTGTTTTTTCATAGATAATTTTAATATGATTTATTTATCTCTCTATTGACTCTAAATTTGCACTGATTAATACTAAGCGCTAAATAAGTAGGGTATGTCTTAGATGTGACTAATATACTTATAATTACTTGATAAATAATTTATCTTTTCAGTGTTTCTTTTGAATTCATCTTTGTAATACCTTGTTTTTTTATAATTCTTTTGTACTTGGTTTCGGGTTCGCCTGATCCATTTTTAAATTCACCTTTTAGATGCTGATTTATATCTCTTTACAAATCATGGCAGGTTTAATGAGCTTGCTGATTTAAGTAACTTTTCTAGCTTGGATTTAACAATTTAAACATGTTTTAACCACCTTCAGTACACCCAACTGGGATTCAAACCCCGATCTCACCATAACTGGCACTCAAGTATAATGCGAGAGTGACGCATTAGGCAATGCAACCACTGATGCAGGTAATATTTTATTTCCAATGTTTGCTAAGCTAGGGCAAATTTGTAGTTTCTTTAAACTAAATAAAGCCATACGATATAAACGATTTATAACAATCAAAAGGAAAATACATATTAAATATCTCTTACATGGTAATAGTACAACTAATATACCCGCATTCATTAATTGCATATTTGTATTAGAATGTGTTTGGATGTTCATGTACTCCTCGCTATATTTGTCTTGAAATAACTTTTAACGAATACAGTGAAATAGATAGACCATTCAAGTCACTTTCATTGAAAGAGGCGTGTTCTAGACCCTTAATGCTGCCACCATTTATTAACAAGAGTATAACTCAAATTTATAAATTGTTTATTAGGAACAGTGCAAATTTAGCACCCATATTGAAGTGACGCTTATTTTTCAGTGAATGAAAACTGATTTATAGATATTGTGGGGCAGTAGTTTGAGAAATCTTGTGCTAGTGACTCATATGAGTGTATGTTCTTTGTTAACTAAATTAAAACTACTAGTTTCTCCAAGTAATTTGAAATGTGATATCAAGCTTTGAACTATCATAACTTAAAGAGTATTAAGGAATATTATTCCTAAAGTCCAGTTGGTATATCTTAGAAATATTATTCATCAAGCACGATATGCCTCTGATCAATATATACCCCCTGGTTAAAATGCCACCATATTGAGAAAACATCTATTGTTTTTGTGTTTCTTATTGTAACTCACATCATATAAGCCATTATTACTAGAAATGTCAATTTTGCACACAATTGTTGAATTAACTGCAGTGAAGAGTCACTGGTGTCATTTGACCCATAAAAACACCACATTTTGCTATATATTGTATTCACCCCAATTTTATTTTATTTCTGACCAAAGTGAAAATATAGAACTTGAAGCACTTTACATCCTCGTATGAAAAACATTCTCAGTAGAGGTTGTGAAGTGTGCCAAATAAATAGGAATCAATTATTGGAGCATTAGGCTACTCGGAGAAGAGACATGCCACAACGGTACATTGACAAATTGGCATACCACAACATGTAAGCAAGTTATTCAGTAGCGGGATAAAACATCATCTAAAATTATTATTTGTAAGATAGCATGATTAGCAAGATTTAAAATATTTTAAAATATATTTTAGCTCTTTAATATAGGTCTAGTGTTTGTTAAGGTTTTTAGGCTATGATAACTGGAATCAATATGGAGGCTAAAATCTTAATCAAAATGCCAATAAAGAAATAGCTGTATTTTCAAGGCCTTTCCAAAAATATGACTATAAAACTAATGGATCCATATCAAATGCAGAATGGGTATACCATACACCTTGTTGAAAAAGTATGGGGTTGCTGTGTTTTGATTCTGAGGATGGGATACAAATACATCATCAGTGTTTATCAAGCTGTGTAAAAACCTAAAATTTAACAAGGGCCAAGACTTTCTATTTGATTTGGAAAAGAAAATGACTGATATTTGTCCATGATGGCTTTCTTATCCTGAAAAGCAACTGAAGGAAAACTTTGGAGAAACGGTAAGTATTCACAGAAACAAAAATAAATTAGTCCCTTTTTAGGATGTGGCGTCTTGTTTGGTTACAGAACATTGGTACAAAGTAAGACATACAAACCAGATAGAAGGATTAAAGTGTATTTTACATGTGTCCTTAATATCATAATCACTTAGTCAGAAGCTACCTATCTGCTTGTCTTATACTTTGTTTTGGTCATGGTAGTGATTAAAGTGCACGAGCGGAATTACAAAATTGATGTCCTGTGTGTTATTATGAAAGCTGTAAACACTCTTGCTATGAAACCAATCAGCACAGACAATTATCAACATATGTATATGATGAACAATTTGTCTAAAATAACATCTCGCATTGAATACTTTTTTAGACACCAGTTGGTTTTTCTGTACTAATCATAAACCAGGACTCTTTAAACAATGCCAATGTCTAAATTAAAAAGCTGGTGAGCACCAGAAGTGCAAACAATAAACTTGTTTTTTTATTTTGATCAATCTCACTATATAAAAGCTGCCAAAATTGTTTACTTATTGGGTGATAAGAGCCCTTCATAATATTTTATGTGCATCGGGGAGTTTCACCTCATAATGTATATTCCTTATTAAGAATTGTAGGACAAAATTACCTCACAGCTACTTTACAATTAGCGGCAGGTGACTTAATCTAATCAGTCCATTTCCCGTCCCTCATTATTGTTTTGTGATCTACATTTTCTTCTGGCCATATTAATCTAGTAAGCCAATTCTTCAATAATTGATTCCCATGCATTTTGATGTGCTATACAACCTCTAGTAAAAATATTTTTATTCAAAGCCGTGAAATACTTTAAACTTAAATTTTAATTTCCATAAAAGGTTTATAATAAGTTAAACAATGTGCCACCAAGCATTAATTGTAAGTGTGGTTAAATTGATATCCATTACTAGATGACCATACATACATTTTCCCCAAGTCTGCGTTAATTTTGTCAATAGTTGCAGGTAAGTTAGCAGTACTATCAGAGAGATATATCCGTTAATCATCTGCATAGAGGTGAGAGAGTGAGGAGGGCAAGTCGTTTATGAAAAGGGAGAATACAAGTGGCCCTAGTACAGAGCCTTGCGGTATTCCAGCTTCAACAGGATGCCAGGCAGAGTAAATATTATTTAATACTACCCTTTGCATGAAATCAAAGAGGGAATAGTACATCCAATAAACACATGTAGGCGAGAAGAAAATAACACAGTTTTAAAAAAAATTAAGTCAAATTTCACATTATTAAAGCTTTTCCAAAATGGAGAATTAGTTCCATCATTTGTCGTATGTCCATTTCAAGTCAGATATCAGTTAAATCTATGAGTGCATAGTGCCAAAATAAACAAAATAACAATATGGTTTTGTGACTAATCAAACCAGTCTCGGTACACATACTTTAACTTTGAGTATACTTGAGTAGAGTACAATTGACTACTTATATATTTGAAATCTTATAGTTGGTATGTAATAACTTCTAATTCTTACTTATGAATATAATAACAATCTAATAATCAGGCCCTAGTGTTTTTCTATAACCTTATTTCAAAATTGATTTTACAACACAATCATGAACAATGTCTTGGTTTCATGTCAAACTTATTTATTCCCTTTTACTTGTTCAAACATTGTCTACTTTTAAGTATGTTGAATCTAAGGAATATGAACGACTTATACATTTAATGTCATAATCATGAAAATATTAATGTCCAACAATCATTTTGCCTGTGGTTATATTAAACTTGCACATTGCGTCTTCTGTTGCATTGCTTTTAGACAAAAACTGCCATGAAATTTTTTTTGCTGTCGAGGCACTGGGAGTTTGCCCTATAAGTCTTTATTTTTACTAGGGCTTGGGAGGAGTGTACCATGACAGCTATGCCACTTTTATACAACTAGTTTTTTAATGTTAAACAAAATAATGTCACATTATGGCCTATGCTATCTTGTATACCTCTTACGTCATTGATAAACAATGTAATTTGTTGTAGGCCTAATACCTAAGGAAGAAATGAGAGAAAAAGTATTTCCATTTCAATTAATTAGTCTTATGTTATCCTTCTGATGTAATAGAAATGTTCAAACAACCTTAGACATGGATTGGGTGTCTGATGAATGTCTCAAGTAAATGATCTATCATAGTTGGTACAAAGATTTATTTTGCCAGATTTTATATGTGCATCACTGATTGGGGATTAAGTTATTGAGTTGATTAATGTTGCTTTCCTAATTTATTTTAGTTAGTGGTTGGATGTGTATAACCCCAATGGATACTAAGATGTGGTGAAAAAGAAAAAATTGTTTACTTATTTCATTTCACATGACCACACTGACAGAAGGGGGTTTGAGAAATTGGTCAGTTATATAATAACTACCATACATCTTGTGTTCGGTATACTGGTGTATATGTATATCCAAAATCTGGATAATGTTGAGACTAGCTGGGAGATGTCAACATCTATGACTAAAATTAAAACTACTTGTAAGACTAAGTGTGTATTTAATTCTTTAAATATGGATTATATTTTGGAATATTATATTTGGAACCTGGAATTGGATCATGACAATGCACACAAATTTGAAATATCTAATTTTAATGCTTTCTTCTCCTGAAAAGCATTGTCACTATTTCCATCAAAGCTGATCAAACTTCCAAAACAACAAAGTGGAATGGTTTAAATCATCACTGAAAAACAGATGTCTCATTAGAACAAACAAGAATTGATAAACTTCCCAAAAAATGGGTTAGAATGGGTTAAAGCATCGAAAGAGATAAAGAATTACTTTACTGAACATTTACCAAACATAAAAATGTTATTTGAGCTAATAGTTAGTTTTTTACTTATTTTTCACTATCAAGGCTTGAATAGCACTTGCTGTTGCAAAGAATACCTTAAGCTTTACATTTACATTTTATTGATTCACACTTATATCTAGAAAAGCATTTCTTGAATCCCTGCCCTCCAGAAAACGATTGCAAACAATTAATTTCTTGAAGAGATTTTTTTAAATTTGTAACATCATTGAGTGTGTACCAACATACACACACACTATCTAATCAAAATAACATTATTATTATTAGGTACTAAACATATTAAAAACATGTGAAAGTATCAATATATACTTAAATCATAAAGAAAAAGAAATATATGTAATTTAAGGAAAACATTTAACTTGAAAAGGAAGCCCATAGACTGAACAGATATGAGCTCCTAGTTTAATATTCCCTGGTTCTTAAACTAAGTAGAGAAGATGGTAGGGTGTTGGTACGTAAAGATATAATGCTAGTACATGAAAGGTAACTAGAAATGGATAGTCAATACTATGGAATATTTTTCTAGAAATAAAAGTATAACATCAGCGAACATTTTAAAGGAATATCAATTTATTAAAATATTGAAAACAGCAAGTAAAACACAAAAAAATAATACATGTGACCTAAAACAGAAATTCAGAGACAAGAAGGATTAAAATGTATTAAAAAAGGATAAACAAGTATGAAATATAAATTTAAATATTGAATAAATTATAATTAGGTGACCTATCGTGAACCAAAGGTACTTGGTTTCACTTCTATCAAGACATGTTTAAAACACCAATAATGAGCTATTTCTTGCATAAAACCAAATTTAAAACAATTTTATGGTTTGTCTACACATATATACACAGTAATGAAGACATTTTAAATGAAGTCTATTTTCAAGGATTGTGACATTTCCAAATATCCGTTGAAATAGTAAATGCAAGTATTGTTCAAGAAGACATTCTAACCATTACAAAAATAGAAAATTCACATCTAACAAAATATGATAATTAAAGGTAAATGCAACGACTCCCCACCCATCAAACAATATTAAGAAAGAATTATTATGTCCTACATTATTACCATTTCAAGTAAGATAAAATGACAATTTCAAGGAGCAGTTAGAATTTGCCTACATACCTTTTACAAAGAAGTAGGAAAAGAGAGTGGTGTGGGGAAACCGTTAAAACGCTTACCATGCAACGGACAAAGCAACAGGAAATAGCTAGTAGCCAATGGCGGCACAGAAATTACTCCCTAATAGAAATGGTCTAATGGTTAGATACATTGAAACTCCCTTCAAACTAATATCTAATTTACATTAGAATAACTTACCCTAAGAAAACAAAGTGCAAGATTTAAATCAACTAAAATAAAATATTATAATATATAAGGTTACTAACTAAAAACATTGGAAGAAGATTAGTCTGTAGAGGTTAGTTGTTCCCTTTCTTGACATTAGAGTACACTACTCGTTTTACCAAGGTTCATTGTGATCAAGACAATAGTTGTTTACTTCAAAGGTTCATACAACATATAATAAATATAATGGAAATAAGCACAAGTGATACTAGCCTTTTACAGCAAACATTGAACTACTTTATTGTTTAAGCTTGAGGAAGTGTCCCATATTTATTCACAAGTGTGTACAATTTACTATCTCTGATGGGTCAGATACCACCACGAAAAGTACATTTCTAGTATTCACTCATGATCTGTCCACATTAGGAATTAAAGCTCTCGCTGCATTTCCACAGTTAAATCTAATTATTTTGAGTCTGATAAAGAGGTTTTCTATTGCAAGCTCTCTGCTTTTCACAAAGCGCACATAATGGTTCTTCATTGCATATGTAATTTAAACTTGAAGATGGTTTTTCAATTTCAGTTTCACACAATGAGCAAGGTACCTTACTGTCTGTGCCTGTTGCTTCAACTTCACCAGAACTCACTTGATCTCCAATTTCCTCGATATCATTACTCTCGTCCAGAATTGCCTTTTCAACATCACCAGCTTCATTATTTACTGCAACTGGTTGTCTGATATTGTCCAACATCTCTTTCAGCCGTTATTCCATTTCATTTATTTGTGATTTCTCGTTGGGTAGAGAGAACGATGAAAGGCCTATCTTTATCTTGAAACCAAACATTGTTTCATTCATTGTTGTATTCACTCATGATATGTTCTATTTCTCATCAGCTGGACAAATCTCAAACCCTATGACCAATTAATTATCCCTTCTGTTTGTATCCAAGTGGAGAGCATATTTTGTATGTCCTGGGTGGCCTTCTCAACGCTGCCCTGACTCTGACTGTGTCGAGGCTTACCATGGACTAGGGCTCCACATTAACTTGAACTCATCTACTATTCTGTTGACAAACTCTCTGCCATTATTGGACTTTAGAACAGGAAGCGCACCAAAAATTCAAACAATAGTGATTAAATGCTTTGTTATTTCTTCTGCTCTTTTTGAGGTTAGGGCTCAAGTGGACAAATTTTCTTGGAAGGTTTGATAGAGCATGATGAAACGGGTGCCCATCAGTTTGTGTCTGCAGTTTTATTAATTCAACTTTACTCATGCTATTAATCTCAGAAAAAAAGAATTAGATATATTATTTACCCCCTTTTTTTTAGATGCCACATTTTTTTGTTGAGAAGTAATACAAAGTTTCAGAAACATTGTAACAATCTCTTGTGTCACATTTATAGATTTTTTCCTTCAGTTCCACCATCATCCTATGTTTCCCTCCATGACCAACAATGGTACGGGTTTTAAGTAAAACGTTGAAAAACTGTTAATTAGTAACATGATATAAAAATGAAGTGTTACCGTCCGCCACTGGAGCTATCAATTTTTCTTAATCATCATCAGTGATTATGTTAAATTGGTTTAGACGGCGATAAGACATTGAGGTCTTCTTTTCTTTCAGTTTAACACGTTTAACTTGACTTAAAATTTCACGATATTTGTCACTTGTCAAATATGCCAAATTAGCATCTCGTTTTTTTTTTTTTTTACAAAAGATATCGTTGAATAGACACTAAACATTTTCTTTATCTGCACGCACGCTCACTGGATGACATAACTATGTCTATACAACCACGTGGAGCACTATACAAAAATTCGACCTTGAAATGAAGAAACACATGGGCAGTTCTTTCTTCCACTATAGAGTGGACACTATGCAATTGCAGGTGGATAGTGCCAATATTATTTGGATAAGCTTCAAAAAAAGAATATTCAATTGCCTCTCATTTAACATTAAATATGTATTTTGGATAATGTCAAAATTATCCAGAAATTATTGACACTATCCAGTTTCAGACTTTTCCTGTTAAATATTTATATAATTATATTTATATATGTATATAATTTAACACTTTATTCAAATTATGTTAGTAGAATTTGCATTTTTTAATTTTTCCCTAAGACGCTTGTTATTTTAAAAACAATAGCACATTAATAATATGAGTGACATTAGTCAAAGTAGTAGCGGTTATGAGGCTAGTCATGGCACGACTGTTTAGTGCATTAGCTAGAAGTAATCAAGGCATGGGATAGCTGTTTAGTGGATTAGCTAGAAGTAATCAAGGCATAAACTAGATGTTTAGTGCATTAGCCAAAAGTAATCAAGGCATTAAATAGCTGTTTAGTGCATTAGTTAGAAGTAATCAAGGCATGGGGTAATTGTTTAGGGTATCATTCTATTACTTGATTCCTCTGTCAAATTTGTAGCATGAAGGATAGCACTAAGAGGTGATATCAGAAATTTTATGGACTGATGCTACACAACTTGTAAAACTTACTATATGGCCTAGTGGTCGTCATCACCCTCAAAGTAGTCCCCTTCCACAAGCATACACTGGTCACAGAATTTTTCCCATTTTTGGAACACTTTCTGAAAGTCATTTTTTGTGAGTGTGTCCAGTAATGGCTGTGATTCTGCCTGGATCTTCTCAATGGTGTCAAAGCGGTGTTTCTTCAGCTCGATCCTCATTTTAGTAAATAGAAAGAAGTCACAGGGGGCTTGTGGACAAGAGCCATCTTGGTCTTTGGCCAAAAACTGCCAGGTAAAAAGAGAAGCATGAGATGGGGCATTGTCATGGTGCAACAGCCAGGTGTGGTCGCTAAAGCTCTGGGACGTCTTTGCACATTTTCACGCAGTTGCCGCAAAAGTCACAGTAGAATGCAGAATTGACTGTTTGACCTGCTGGGATGAATTTGTGCACAATTCCCTTAGGGTCAACAACAACAACAACAAAATAATGAGCATGCTCTTAACATTTCCCTTCACTTGTTTGGCTTTTTTTTTGTCTTGGTGAGGTTGGGCTTTTCCATTGGGTAGATTGTTGCTTGGTCTCAGGGTCATAACTGTAAACCCAGATCTCATCACCAGGGATAACTCTGGACAAGAAAGTTACATTGTCAGAGGCACCCTGGCAAAGCTTATTGCAAATGTCGATGCCCTGCTGCTTCAAGTCAGCTGTCAGGATCATGGGCACAAATTTGGCGGCAACATGGTGCATACCCAACTTAGAAGTCAGAATTTGTTGGCACATTCCAAAACTAATTTCTATCTCCTCAGTAAGGTCTTGATTGGTCTGTCATCGATTCTGACAAATGATCTGTTGAAATTTGGCAACCATGGCAGGTTTTGTGTGGTTGCTGGGCCTCTCTCTATGTTAGTTGTCCTCACTGGATGTCCGACCGGCCTTGAATCGGGCATGCCATTGAAACACTTGTGTATGGCTTATGCTTTCTTCCCCAAACCCTCGTTGAATCATTTTTAGAGTCTCCGTCACACTTTTCCCGAGATTCACACAAAATTTGATGCACAGGTGATATTCCTTTTTCTGATACATCGTGAAAATAGCCACAAGCCACATAAACAACTCCAAAAAAACACGTGAAAAATCAGCACGACCACCCAGATGCGTGAAACTTGGTACACTGACTCCCAAGACATGCTAGTGGAAATTTTTACACCCCCTCATATTAGTTTAATTTTTATCGTTGAATCACTAAAAACAGAATATCAACCTTAATGATAGCGAGAAAAGCCCCTTTTGTGGTAGTTGATAACCAGGATGGCATTCTCAGTTGTACTCTAGCTACGTTTGGGGGTTAAATTGACATAATTTAAAGGTTCAGGTCTTTCCACATTGTTTCTCAACTATAATTTATTCTTGTTTTCAAGTTTTACCCAACTTTTGGGAACCAAACCATTGCTTTTGTTTTACCTGTGTGCTAATCTAATAAATCTAGATGTTATTAATTTCAATAAACTTTTATGACCAATTATATTTTTGATTACAAACATAAATACAGTACTTAACTTTCTACAAACATTAATTCATTTCAATCAATGTCACTTGCTATCATCATCATCATCATCATCATCTTACAACTCCAGTTACTCGGGTATGATATACAGGTGCTCACCACTTCTTCCGGTTATATAATTTTTATTCCTATACGTCTTCCCACTTGAACCCTCATTTCTCCACCTCTGATATCACCGTTTTCATCCATTGCTTTCTCGGTCTTCCCTACTATAGATAAAATGGTTGAAAATAGCAGTACTTTGCTTTCCTACATTGCATGCCTAATTTTTTTTTTATATAAATCAATAAAATCTTATGTTTAGTAACCATTATTTGTTGTTTTTATTACAGAGTCAAATCCCATTTGCTGAGGTCCTGTGCAAGAATAGGTATGTTGGCCGCACTTTCATCCAACCTAGCACAAGATTGAGACAGCTTGGAGTTGCTAAGAAGTTTGGAGCCCTCTCAGAAAATGTTAAAGGCAAAAAACTCGTTCTCATTGATGATTCAATTGTCCGAGGAAACACAATTGGTCCAATAATTAAACTGCTTAGAGATGCAGGAGCTAAAGAGGTTTGTTTACAAGTTTTCTTACAATCCTATCTCATAAACCATGGTATTTATTATTATTATTTTATTTCTGGTCAGCGTATTTTCAATCAATTTTTATTGATAAAGTCTTCTTTAATTTATCTTTTCACACACACACACACACACACACACACACATACACACACGTCAACTCTAGATTTTTAAAGTCATTTTCTAAAACAAAATATGTGGAGTATCAACCCAAATTGCTTGAAGAGTTGATTCTCTTATGAGAAAAAGCACTAATGTATCTCTTTAGAGACCTTCTAAGGGGAATGTGTTTGTATCTCTCTCAGATACTTCAAATAGAGATTTATCATGTAAAATATGATGTTGAGTCAACTACAGTAGAGATTTCTCAGATATATCAATTACAAATCAATGAGATTATTCTAAACAATTACCATATTTAAAATGTAAGAAGTAAAGTACTTCCAGAGATCCTGTCAGACATGGTAGACATTCTAACCATAATGACCATGATCTTTATACTCATTCAATTGGTCATCTTCATTTACTCGCTATACCATCAACTACCCAAGAACCATTTTCTTAATAATAAATTATTAAATATTAATATGAATAGAAGAAAGTAAAGGAAAGGGGAATAGGATCAAATAAAAAGAACAAACATAATATGGTTTTTGCAATGAAAATAGGAGCACAGTTTACACTTTTCATTACCATCACCAAATAAAAAGGTAATGGTTGCCTCGAAAAGAAAATGTATTGCTCAACCTAGGTTATTAACAGCAACAACTACTTCGTTCATTGGCAACACTGTAAGGTGTTAAAATTGTGTTTCTCTTTTTGTTGTAAAAGCCATTTGTTCCTTTTATCTATTACTATACCTCTTTCTTGTAAAATATCATATTTAATTCATACGAGGGGGGACCCAAAAGAAACTGGACTTTTGCTTTAAAACATTAATTTATTTAAGTTTTTTACCAAATTCTTTCAGTCTCCTTTAAAGTACTCTCCATTAGATGTGATGCACTTGTCCAGTTTTCTCCCCACTGTTTGAAGCACCTCTGGAACTCTTCAACTTTTATATCATCCCGTGCCCTCTGCGAAGCTGTTTTTACAGCCTCCACATTATCAAAACGCTTCTCTTTTAGAATTTTTTTCGTTCTCGGGAACAAAAAAAAGTTGCATGGAGCTAGGTCTGGCAAATATGGAGGGTGGGGAACGATAGCCCACCCCTGAGAGCCCAATTAGCTGTTCACAGACAAGGCTGTG
>CABFVX010000670.1:194056-244802 GCA_902151425.1 Timema shepardi | reverse complement strand
AAAAAGAGTATTTTTACACCAAAAACCGATTTTCACAGACCATGGAAACCATCATTAACGTTATTTACAGCATGTCTGTAAATCTCTAAATAAAATATATATCTTTGGCTAAAAAATAATAACGTAATCTTTATGGTTGGTCTTAACACAGCTATCACATCTTTCAATCTGCAGTGTATTAGGCTCTACCCAACAGAGATATATTATAGTCTTAATCTCTACTCACCTGAGACATGACAGTGTCTTAGACTATAACCACCAGAGATATAGCAGTGTCTTAGACTATACTCAGCAAAGAAATAGCTGTGTCTTAAGCTATATTCACCAAATACATATCAGTCTCTTAGGCTCTACTCACCAAAGACATAGCTGTGTATTAGGCATTATTCACCAGCGACATAGCTGTGTTTTAAGATGTAACGACCTAATATATAAGAGTGTCGAAGACTCTATTCACCAAAGACATACCCGTGTCTTAGAGTATAACCACCTGAAACTTAAGTGTCATGGGCTATAACCAACAAAGACATTACAGTCTCTTATTCTATAAACAACAGAGACATAGAACTGTCTTAGGATCCACTCACCCCAGACATAACAGTGTCTTAGGCTCTACTCACCAAAGACATAGTGTCTTAGGCTCTACTCACCAGATACATAGTAGTGTCTTAGGCTCCACTCAGCAGAGACATAGCATGATCTAAGTTTATAACCATCTGAGACATAGCACTGTCTTAGGCTATAACCACATAAGATATAGCAGTATCTTAGGCTCTACTCAGCAAAGACATAGCAGTGTATTAAGCTCTACTCACCAGAGAATAAGCAATGTGTTTAAGCTCTATTTAACAGAGAAATAGTAGTGTCTTAGGATCTAATTTGACCAGGAACATAGCAATTTCTTATTCTATAACCACCAGAGACATGGCAGTGTCTTTGGTTATAACCACCTGAACCATAAGAGTGTTTAAGCAATAACCACCAGAGACATAATAGTTTCTTATTCTATAACAACCAGAGACATGGCAGTGTCTTAGACTATAACCAACTAGGATATAAGTGTCTTAGGCTATAACCACCTGAGATGTAAAAGTGTTTTAGGTTTAAAAAAACCCATAAATATAGCAGTGTCTTAGGCTATAACCACCTGAGAAATAACAAAACTTATTAGTCTATAACCACCAGAGACATAGACGGGTTTTAGGCTATAACCACATGGGACATATCAGAGTTTTAGTCTATGATGACTAAACACATAACACTGTCTAAGGCTTTAGTCACTAGAGACATAGTAGTGTCTTAGGATCTACTCACCAGAGACAGAGCAGTGTTTTAGTCTACCCAACTGAGACATAACAGTGTCTTAGGATATAACAATTAGAGACATAGTAGTGTCTATGGCTCTACTCACCAGGGACATAAAAGTGTCTAAAGATCTACTCACCATGGACATATTAGTGTTCTAGTCGTCTCTAATCACCAGATACATAGCAGTGTCTTAGGCTCTACTCACAAGATACATAGCAGTGTCTTAGGCTCTACTCACCATAAACATAGCAGTGTCTTAGCCTCTACTCACCAGAGACACAGCAGTGTCTTAGGCTATACTCACCAGTGATATAGCAGTGTCTTAGACTCTACTCACCAGATACATAGCAGTGTCTTAGGTTATACTCACCAGTGATATAGCAGTGTCCTAGACTCTACTCACCAGATACATAGCAGTGTCTTAGGCTATACTCACCAGATACATAGCAGTGTATTAGGCTCTTCTCACCATAAATATAGCAGTGTCTTAGCCTCTACTCACCAGAGACACAGCAGTGTCTTAGGCTATACTCACCAGTGATATAGCAGTGTCTTAGACTCTACTCACCAGAAACATAGCAGTGTCTTAGGCTATACTCACCAGTGATATAGCAGTGTCTTAGACTCTACTCACCAGATACATAGCAGTGTCTTAGGCTATACTCACCAGATACATAGCAGTGTATTAGGCTATACTCACCATTGATATACCAGTGTCTTAGACTCTACTCACCAGATACATAGCAGTGTCTTAGGCTCTACTCATCAGAGATATAGCAGTGGCTTAGGCTCTACTCACCATAAACATAGCAGTCTCTTAGCCTCTACTCACCAGAGACACAGCAGTGTCTTAGGCTATACTCACCAGAGACATAGCAGTGTCTTAGGCTCTACTCACCAGATACATAGCAGTGTCTTAGGCTTTACTTACCAGATACATAGCGGTGTCTTAGGCTCTACTCACCAGTGATATAGCAGTGTCTTAGGCTCTACTCACCAGAGACATAGCAGTGTCTTAGGCTCTACTCACCGGAGATATAGCAGTGTCTTAGGCTATACTCACCAGAGACATAGCAGTGTCTTAGGCTATACTCACCAGATATATAGCAGTGTCTTAGGCAATACTCACCAGAGACATAGCAGTGTCTTAGGCTATACTCACCAGTGATATAGCAGTGTCTTGGACTCTACTCACCAGATACATAGCAGTGTCTTAGGCTCTACTCACCAGATATATAGCAGTGTCTTAGCCTATACTCACCAGAGACATAGCAGTGTCTTAGGCTCTACTCACCAGAGACATAGCAGTGTCTTAGGCTCTACTCACCAGATACATAGTAGTGTCTTAGACTCTACTCACCCGATACATAGCAGTGTCTTAGGCTCTACTCACCAGATATATAGCAGTGTCTTAGGCTCTACTAACCAGAGACATAGCAGTGTCTTAGGCTCTACTCACCAGATATATAGCAGAGTCTTAGGCTCTACTCACCAGAGATATAGCATTGTTTAAGTCTCTACTCACCAGACACATAGCAGTTTCCTAGTTTCTGATCACCAGTTACCAATCATTGTTTTAGGCTCTACTCACCATGGGCATATTAGTGTCTTAATCTCTACTCACCATATACAAAGCATTGTCTTAGGTTCTACTCACCAGAGACGTAGCAGTGTCTTAGGCAGATAAAGTTGGTATTGGGGGCAAATGTCGGTGCTAGACTACTTTATCATCGTAAACATCAAGGTAATATCAGGGTGTCCTTAGATAGTGACCACATATTTGTTGGTGGCAGCCGTAAAGGTGTAGGCATGTAAGAGAAAGATAGCAAGATATTAAAGGGAAATAAGGGAGTGGAGTCTAAGAAGTACAGAGGAAAGAGATCCAAGAAAGGGAAGAAGCTTAATTAATGCCCAAGAATGAGCTGTAAAGTGTAGAGGTGAAATGGAAGAGGCTTACGGACAGTTCGGTGGGAGCTGCAGAGGAGGTATGTGGGAGGAGAAGTAATAAGATGAAGTGGAAGGAGACACCCTGGCGGAACGATAGAGTAAAGGAAGCAGTGGAGTAGAAGAATAAAGCATTATATAAGCGCGCTCGAAAGGTCCTAACAAATTTTCCGAGAAAGGTACGTATTTTTACAAACCTCTCAGGGACCCTTTACATACCACCATCAACATGGGACTGACGGCTTTGCTTCTCCTCCGAGGGAAGTTGTGCTACTGATCTTTATCGCCCAAGAAAAAAAGACGCTGACCTATGCTGGGTTTGAACCTACGAACATCGTATCCTGAAGTGAGAACTATACCCCAAGATCAGCGAGGATGACAAAACAGATACTATAACAATGAAAATGTTAAGTAAGGCCTCAAGCAACGTTTCTTCCAAAAATATAAAATAAAACCACGTTAAAAACATTCTGACCTCACTTGAAAAACTTGGTTACAAACAGTTGTTCTTCACCAGTGCAGACCTTATATCACAGTTGTGTCACTGTATCTATTATAACAGATACTGATTAGGAAATAGTTACCTATAACTATAGTATTATTATTATTATTATTATTATCAGCACTGCGTCTTACTACCCGTTCGGTTTATACGCACTTACGCTAATGTGTAATGGTGGGGTGATTGTGAGATGAAATGAAGGACCTACAGTTTAACGTGTAATCCGAACCACGGTGGAGGCCTGGCATTCCTCACATTCACAATATGTATTGTGAGAGGTGAAGGAAGGGTTAGGTAATCAGATAAATCTTGGCCGGGATCGAGGATTGAACCCCTGCCGCCAGCATAGAAGTCTGACACCTTACCCCTAGACCACCAGGTCACCTATAACTAGAGTTGATAATTTAATATTGACCTCGGTGATCTTTGGAAAAGGTGCTTGCCTCAGGACCAGTTGTTTAAGGGTTCAATACAGTAAGGATTGACGAATATTTCTTAAACTATATCAATTATTTACACAACTTCCTCCGGAGGATAAGTATAGCCATTGGTTCCACGTCGATTGTGGCATGTGAAAGAAACCTGGATGCTATGTGAAAATATCTACCAGAAAAATTGGTAGACCCTTTCGCGCTTTTCTGATAGAAACTTTCGTGTCCTGATATAATTAGTCTTTCAGAAAGTGTGCGTTAAATACCTCAAATAAATATTATATAATTATAATTTAGGCCCTGAATAGTTAAATAAATTTAAAGTAGGATTTTAGAAGGAAGAACCTTTGTCTGACACATATTAAACAAGTCTGCTATAACAAATTCTACACCATTAATGAGAAGTAATTTAATATCTGTTAGATTTCCACATGAGCTGTGTTGCTATATCTCGTTAATGAGGCCATGAGTAGTTAATGTATTATAAAAGATATCTAACACATGCCCATATAAGTTGTTTATCTATATTTGTATATAGCAGATGCTGGACCAGTGATGTGAAAGGCATATCATCTGATTGAAGACGGAGCACTGCCGTCTTGTTAGAACTCTTAGCTGTTTGTTATGTGCGTGTAAGTAATTTTTTAGCTCCAAGAATAAAATATCCCACGTTGGTAAAACACTTCATTTCGAAATTCTCACAGATGCCATCTTTTCATCTTGTTAAGAAGTAATTTACAGGCAAGTTCTTAATATCACAATAATTATAAATGTATATTGTTTAATTATCTTTTTATTATAATACAAATATGACTACCCATATTCAATGGGGAGCCCAGAAATTGTATTTTGTGAGTGTGTATATGGGGGAAGGGGGTGAGGTGGGGGGGGGGGTTAGTATTATGTATACAAGCTAACATTTCAGTTTTATTTTCCAATTGGGTGTATTTATTTTTTACTACCAAGTAGTATGCCTCGTTGTAAAATATAAACTAAGCATTCGAATCATTTTAAGTACGTCTAATACAAAAATTAAAATTTAGGAAGGATCAAGTGGAAATGGGAACATTTAATTTTCCCGTCATGTTCGCCATCTATTCATGTTATTGTCTTGAAATTGTATCTTTTCGAAAATTTAACATCGAAACTGTATTTGAGTCTGTTTTAAATGTTTAGCCAAGATAGCCAAAGGTCATAAGTGGCAAGCCCTTGAATAAATACGTCCAAAAGGTTATCACTAGTTAAGTTGGCGTCTAGATAACTCCATATAAGACACTTCTATTACGAATAGCAACGCACACAGCGGATTTGTTGAGCAATACAAAACTAGTGCTCATAAAAAATTGTTTAGAACTTGTGCTTGATCTGATTTTTATTAGGGATGGGGTCTTTTGAATCCTAAAATCTTTAAGGATTATTAGAGATTCGAGAATTTGAGAATATTTTTAATTCGAGATTTGAAAATAAAATACAATTTTTGATATTGAATTTGTTTTAAATCTCTGTTACGCTTTAATTTTTGGCTTATTCATACATATTTTTAGGACAAACTTAACAATACATATTAAGGTATATATACACACCTTAATATGTATTATTATTCAAACATATTTTTAGGGCAAACTTAATAATACATATTAGAACTCGTGGACTGTAATGATTTGAAATCTTTGAATCAAGATTTATAGATTATAACTATACACTTACTGGTGACCTGGTGGTCTAGGGGTAAGGTGCCAGACTTCTGTGCTGGCGGCCGGGGTTCAATCCTTGGTCCCGGCACAGATTTATCTGATTGCCAAACCCTTCCTTCACCTCTGACAAGACGTGTATTAATCACAACTTGTGAATGTGTGGAATGCCAGGCCTCTACCGTGGTTCGGATCCCACGTTAAACTGTAGGTCCTCCATTTCATCTCACAATCACCCTATCATTACACATTAGAGTAAGTGCGTATAGCCCGAACGGGTAGTAAGACGTGGTGCTAATAATAATAATAATAATAATATACACTTACTAAAATTGTGCAATAAAATGTTTACTGTCGAATGGCATTAGGTAGCGTACGTTTGTAGTGAAAATACAGGCTAGCATTGAATATAACTAAATATCCAAGGAGATAAGAAATGAAGGATGAATCCCGATACATGTCTATAACCGTAGAGAGCTGAAAGAGGAGACAGAGGACAGGGTGCATTGGCGCCCTAAGTTCACTGACAAAAGGAACGGGCTTTTCGTAGGACAGAAAACATAATAATAATAAGTCCAAATTCTAGCACACACATACACAAACAGGCAGGTGAGTATAGGTATAGGTTCTACTGTGACGGGAAGGTCATGGCTCGAATCCCAGCAGGGTGTACTCAAAGTGTTTTTTTCCCCACCTAAATAGTTTCCCATTCTCCCTCGATGATAATGAGAGTATTTTCACTTAAAATTCTAACTTCCCCATCCCTACTCGATCTCCCTATTTTCAGCAGTCGAGTGTTTTACAAGGATGACGTCTTAGAAATAGGGTTTTAAACTGGGGTAGTAGGAATCAAATAAAGTTGGTATGGAGCTCAATCTCTGAACAATTATTTTAAAAAAACACGTTACATTCGAATAAACTATAAATATTGTAATTACGGCTAGTTTATTCGTAATTTGTCGTTTGTTTTTTATGAATAAGTATAATAAAATCGTCATGATTTTCTTTCATTTGTTCTGTTCCCAGCTTTTACTCCCTCTTAAGTCGACAAGACGAAGGTTAGTTTGATGTGATTTCTGATTTTTATCCATCCAAAGCTAGGAATGTACTCAGCCTTTCGGTTGGTCAGGGCTGCCTGCACCATCTGGTAGAAATCCCATGTACTAGGGGAGTTAGGGAAGTGTGGCGGTTTCTTGTTACTTTTCCACACTGAATTTCTATGAGTGTGCGCGAAAGGACCAATCACTTTTTCTGGCAAGGTATTTTCATATATAATCCAGGGATCTTTTACGTGCCACAATCGATATGGGACCGATACCTTTACTTCCCTTCTAAGGAGGTTGTACTATGGATTTCTATCGCTCAAGAAAGGTCCTTTGACCTCAGTTGTGTTTGAACCCATGAAATTAGAGCTATGAAGCGAGGACCTTGCACCAAGACATCCAGGTTTGAAAGTTCTTAGCTATTTCATTTGTAAAGTAAGACAGCTATTGACATTTTTTTAAAGTCAAACTGGTACCTAATATGAATTATGACGATTTTAACGATGTGATAAAGGTGACAATCCATTGGAGGTTTGTAATCATAAAAAGGCTCAGAACCACCTGGATTAGACAATTCGACCAGCGAAGCGGGTAACTTGGTATAAATCTCGGATAGAGCTTTATTTTGAGTTACTTGGCTTTGTTATATAATCCAGAAATAATTCTTAAAATTAAATTCGTGTTAATTACCTACTTACTCTTAAGTCATTAAAAACTAGAAGACTCATTTCCGCACTTACAAAAATACGCCACCTATCCCAATCTTGAACTAGTTCTATCCAGTCCACCTCATTACATCCTATCCCTATCCTGAACTAGTTCTATCCAGTCCACCTTATTACATCCCATCCCTATATTGAACTAGTTCTATCCAGTCCCCCTTAATACACCCTATCTCTATTTTGAACTAGTTCTATCCAGTCCACCATACTACATCCTATCTCTATCTGGAACTAGTTCTATCCAGTCCACCTCATTACACCCTATCCCTTTTTATGTTATCCTCCCATCTGCATATAGGTCTTCCCAATGGACTCCTCCCATTGGGTTTGCCAGTCAATACCTTGAACATAATTCTAGATTCTTACATTCGTGGTGCATGTCCTACCAACCACACTAATAATCAATTAATTAAACTAGCAAACCTGTTCGCAAATGGCACCATACTTAGCCAAAATATTCTGTTTACCCCCTTCTATTTCCTCGATAAAGCTCTTGACTCCGCTAAAAGCCCGAGAACGACCCATTGTCACATACCAGAGGCTCAGGAGTTGCGCCCTTGGTGGGGGGGAGCGCAGGACTTTTCTACTTCCGGTAAAAATTGTTGTAATTTTAAAAGCGGTTGAACATCTTCAGGTCAACACATTCCAATTAAAGAGCTCATTTGTAAATTTAGATTCATAAAATAGGTTGAGAACTTTATTTTAGTCTAAATAATTTAAAAGTTATCTGTTCCGAGGAAAAAAGGGCTCGGTTCCATTCTCCCTCTTTTCCAAATGGTGTTGTCATATCCGTCCTCTTGGTCTGCGGTTTTTTTTTCGGTTCCTCCCCCTCTAACACCGCTTCTTCGTCCCACAACAAGGAGAGTTTTCCAAGGAGTGGGAGGAGAGGCAGGAAATGAAATGCCAGACGACATCCACATGGTGCAGCATCTGAGAGAGATAATACTTTGAAGTTATCTATCTCACTCTTCATTTTTATGTCGGGGACCCGAGAGATCTGTCGTAGACTTGAGGTCCACATGTTATAAAGTTCACAGTGGCGTTCTTAGGAAGAGGAGACGACGAGGGACAAACCGCGAATTGGAACCGTCGGGGGTTTTGATGACGAACTGACCAAAACACCTGTTATTTTGTGGTAAGTCCTGAAGCATTGTTTCTCATGTTTTGAAATCATATTTGATAGTATTTAGAGTCAAAACCAGAGGTACAGGAAAGTTTTGTTGTTAGGGGGTGGTAACTAAGCGTTTGTTTGAAATTGGTTCCAAAATTACATTCCAATTTTAATAGAAAAATCAATCTGTCAGCTAAAAAACTTACTAGGCCTGCTTTAACTAAGTCATACGTCTAGTTGTGTAGTCTGCAACTGTCACTTTTGTTAGATATTATCACTAAAACTAGCATTAACTCTAATTACAGTAAAATGTTATAATTTTAAAAGGAAAATACATGTTGATTGTTTTAAAAGTTTCTTGATACCAAAATCCTGTTTTATTTGAGTGTTTTGTGAAGACTAAAAATAAATAGACCTTCCTCCATTGAACATTGGGCTTCACTAGTAGCTGTTTAGAAAATGTTGGTTGGAGTGTAGAGCACGACAGAAATGGCCAGTGTCTTTAATGTTTTTTTTAGCAAAATAGTTTTTTAAGCCAACACAAATAAAATTTTTCTCAGATAGAAACATATGAGTTTAATTTTATTAACACGGTGATATCAACAGTTGTTGAATATCTGTCATGAGCAAAGCGGCATTAGATGACACACCTTTTAAATGAAGAGAAAAAGTTGACATTAAATTCCAGGACATCCTTGACCGATATTCAACAACTGTTGGTATCACCCTGTGAAAAAAAAACATGTTGTTACTAAAGAATTTATTTATTTATTTTGACCAGAAACATATTTTAATATAAAAATTGCAGAAGAACTGGCCTTTACTCGCGTCCCCTTCCACCCAACCTTAAATGGAAATTACAGGTACTTTATCTCATTTTTAAAATTATTTTTTTTGTATTATTATTATTATTATTATTATTATCGCGTCTTACTACCCGTTCAGGCTATAAGCACTTACGCTAATGTGTAATGGTAGGATGAGTGTGAGATGAATTGGAGAGCCTACAGTTTAGCGTGGAATCCGAACCACGGTGGAGGCCTGTCATTCCACACATTCACAAGTTGTGTTTAATACACGTCTTGTCAGAGGTGAAGGAAGGGTTTGGTAATCAGATAAATCTGTGCTGGAACCGAGGATTGAACCCTGGGCCTCCAGCACAGAAGTTCGACACCTTACCCCTAGCCAACCAGGTCACCCCATTTTTTTTACACAGTCTACAAATACACTTAAAAAATCACACAAATGGCCTATTTATTTTATGTGAATAGATTTTGACATAATTTTTATTTCCATACATACATTTATTTTATCATTCAATCTCAAAGTATCTTTAGAGAAAATAATAACAAAAGCAGAGTATTTTTTTCTAAGAATATTCATAACTTGTAGCACATGTAACAAATTGTCAAAAATACAATATTTAGAGGGTCATAATAATTCCTCTTTATGGCCTTAAGCAATAATTTAGGTCAGAAATAATTTTTTGTGGGTACACTATACCAAAACAGCCCTTCCTCACTGGTTTTTGCGCCATTGGCTTTGAAGTCACTTTCTAAACACAGTGGACAAGTCACAAACATCTTAACTTGTGACATTAACATTTGACGATTGACAATAAAACCTTCTGTAGGTGTTATCTCTGTATGACAAACACTATATTATTTTAAAACCTTGACTGGGTTCGAATAAAAGTATCCTAGATTTGTGTACGATATTTCAGATACTGGTCCAATTGATCTCTACGTAGGTTATCCAGCTACTATTATCTAGTGTGGGTACATTTACTCCAAGGTACCATCTCAATCCCTATTCCTTAGAATCTTAGATTGATTAAGTTGTTAATAATATTGGTATCGAACGCACTAATTAGAATATAACTTAAAATTTAAGTGAAACACTAAAGTCATATTGTATTATTTTTAAATAGTCTGAAAGAGAGATAACAAATTAGGAATTTTTTTTGTTTGAATTATTTTGTCATGAGCTTACCTTCAGTTGCACATCTTTAAAAAAAAATATACTCAATTTGTTCTAATTCACAACCCACACCTTCCCTACGCCACAACATTTGGTTTAGCAACACGTCCCTCTAATACCTGTTCAGGTTATACACACATGCACGAATTACGCTAGTGAGTTAGAGAAGAGGAAGGTCGAATTTGAGATAAAGTGTACCCGCATTTGTGTGGAAGGAAATTATAATACTTTTTTTTTAAAACCATCCTCAGTACACCCGACCGAGATTCGAACCTTGATCTCCCTGTCACCGGCAGTCTACTCTATTGCAAGATAACATTTTATTGTAAGTGATTGTAAGTGATCCGTATTCTTACTAGGTGACTTGGCGGTCTAGGGTTAAGGTGTCAGACTTCTATGCTGGTGGCCGGGGATCAATCCTCGTTCCCAGCACAGATTTATCTGATTACTAAACCCTTCATTCATCTCTGACAAGATATCTTGTGAATGTGGGGAATGCCAGGCCTCCACCGTGGTTCGGATTCCACGTTAAACTGTAGGTCCTTCATTTCATCTCACAATCACCCTACCATTACACATTAGCGTAAGTGTGTATAACCCGAACGGGTAGTAAGACGCGGTGCTAATAATAATAATAATAATAATAATAATAATAATAATAATAATAATAATAATAATAATAACGTATTCTTACTGTTTGTCTCTTGGTCTAAGGTGGGTGTGTAAAACTGGTGGCCCGCGGGTCGCATGTGGATCGATCGGTGATTTTGTGCTGCCCGTGGACCTTGTTATGAACCAATAAATAATATGTTTCTATTCTTCTTATTATGAGCCTTTGAGGGAACACAACATTTGGGAGTTTAGTATAATTTAGGGAAATCTGTTATGTGGGGTTTGTGTAGCCAATTTGTACTTTTTCAATAGAGATCAATTCCTAAAAATATATGGAATATGCACATCTAATATATGTAATGTTTGGTTACACATACTTATGTTAACAAGGTTTTTTTATCACTTCATCTTACTACCCGTTTGGGTTACACCCTTATGTACTAATTACGCTATTGGTTTTAGAGATTATGAAGGTTATATTTATAGAAAGTGAGCCAAAATTCGAGTGGAGGGAAAATGGATAACCATGTCGGAAAAGAAAAACCACCCTCATTACACCCGATCAGGATCATAAACCCAATCTCCCTGTCATCGGCAGTCTAGTCTACTGTGAGATTAGTGCGCTAGACCACATGGCCACCGGAGCGGGTTATATTCAGTTGTTTTCTACCATAAATGTGAACAAAACACACAAGAGAAGTATCAACTTTACGAACACATAATTTTTTTCAACAAATTATGACCCACTTCAGTGGCCAAATGGTCTAAGGCATCACTCTCGTGTTAAATTGCCTGGTAGAGGACGGGGAGATCGGGGTTCGAATCCCAGTTGGGTCTACCGAGGGTAGTTTTCCCTAAATGTTTTCCCACTAAGCTTCCAAACAAGTATTGATAGACTACTTTCTAAATGTTTCCTTCATCATTCCTACCCCATTAGAGTAGGCTAATTATCACAGACAGTAAGACGCGGTGATTATATAAGTATGTAAGTGACCTTAGCACAAGATTTAAAGCACAATATTCACACCATTATTGAAAAAAAATATTACGAATTTTTTGTAGAAAAATTGGGCAGGACAATCTTTCTTTTGTATCAATACGAAACTAAGTTAAATGTATTTCTATTTAAGATGATGGTAATATATATATTTATTGAAATATTCAACGTGGATCAAACTTGGCATTTAAGGCGTATGGCTTTCAATAGACTGAATTGCCGATGACGAGAATATCGAGGTAAGAACATCAGCCAGGAGTCCTGTTAATTACCACTGTGGTGTTCCAATACTCTCTCCACGTTAATTCATGTCCACTTTATTTTAAAATATCTTTCTCATTTCCATAACTTGGTTTAAACCTTTAGTCACCTGTGTTAAAGGTAATCAATGATCGAACAAAAGATATATAGGTGACTATAAGACATATGGAGATGATATTTTCTAGTCTGCTTCTATTTTGACGGGAATCGAACCCGGAATCTTTGTCCTGGTATGTCAATGCTCTACTGTTGAGTTATTCAGATTAGTCCCGTTTTAATAGTCTTACATCACACTCTGTTTTAATACCACTGCCGCTGTGTTTCTGCTCTCTATTAACAGGGTTGCCAACTATACAGTCCCAAGCAATAGTACAATGACCTGAACTGGATTGTATTTTATCCGTCAAAATAATACGTTTGTTTTTCCACCGGGATTCAAACCAAAATCTCTTGTTGTGATTGAGGAGTGTTGAGAGGAGGGTGTGGGGGTGATATCGTTTTAAATTTAGGGGTGGTGACCTGGTGGTCTAGGGGTAAGGTGTCAGACCTCGGTGCTGGGGTCTGGGGTTCAATCCTCGGTCCCGCCACAGATGTATCTGATTGCCAAACCCTTCCTTCACCTCTGACAAGACATGTATTAATCACAACTTGTGAATGTGGGGACTGCCAGGCCTCCGCCATGGTTCGGATTCCACGTTAAACTGTAGGTCCTCCATTTCATATCGCAATCACCCTACCATTACACATTAGCGTAGGTGCGTATAACCCGAACGGGTTGTAATACGTAATAATAATAATAATAAATTTAGGGGCTAAATTTTGTTAACATTGATCAATTGTTTATATTATTATGCTACATCAGAGACTCAGGATGTTACTTTTGTCGTAATATTCCAATTTTTTTACCACCACTTCTTACTACCCATTCAGATTATACGACTATGTACTAATTACACAAATGTATTAGAGATTAAGAAGACTTAACTTAAAAGAAGCGCCCCTGAATTTACGTGGAGGAAGAGCGGAAAACCATTTGGGGAAAGTCACCCTCAGTGTACCTGACCAGGATTGAACCCGGAACCCTGATTTCCCCGTTTTTGGCAAAACATTCCAACAAAAGAACGGCACGTTAGACCATGCGGCCACCGAAGCGCGAGATTTTCCCATGTTTGATCGTAAGACTGTACAGATGGTAAATTATAGTAAAGTAGTATCCAGGTCGTACAGTTGGCAACGCCGGCTATTAATTAATAGGGCGATTGCACACGTTCTTCATGTATGTACTCCTCCGCAAAAAGCTCCAGGGACTAAACAAGGATTATCCCCTTGGGATCTAGAAACACTAATAGTGTCACTTTGCGTGGGAAATTAATAATAATAAACTCATTCCTCTTTGGGATAAAAAAAAACTACCCTCTAATTTAGTAGGCTGGTACCAAATTTTGGCCCTTCGGGCAAAAATAAGGAGCTCGACCCCTGGCATTACTTACAAGCTAAACTTAAACAAGAACAATCCATTTAACACCCGGGTGAACTGGGGGTGGTTTTTACTAAATTATTTCCCATCCTCCCTCCACGCAAATGCTGGTTCACTTCCTCTAATTCAACCTTCCCAATTCCCAATCCATTAGCGTAATTAGTACTTAAAGCGTATAACCCGAACGGGTAGTAAGACGTGGTGCTAAATATTATTATTCATTTAACACCGAGTAGCTAACTCTAGTGCCAAAGTCTTTTACGATAACCCGAACAAGCATTAATACGTGACACACACTGACATTTATAAGTGTTATTAGCCCAGAATATTCGTTTATAGAGAACTTATATTATTATATGTCCTGTCTTTCGACAGGTCTGTTGTCTTGTCCAAATTGAGTCCTCCAGCTTCCCTTTTTAAATCCTGAACCTTCATCTTCTTTCCTTGTTTGAGATCATTCATCAGTTGTACTCGTGGTCTTCCTATTCCCCTTCTTGTCTGTCTTCTACGACATCACTCAGCAAACCATTTATTCTCAGAATGCAACATATCCAGTTGGACTTTATTAGTAGAATCAGCTGCAGAATAGTTTTCTTTTCGTCAACTCGTATTAGAGTTTGTTCATTAGTCATCCTATATGTCCACTCTATATTGAAAAGTTCTTAGTGCCCTTAGTTGGGTAGCCAATTGAAGAACTCTCTGTGAATCCTCGTTGGGCAATCAATTGAAGAATTTTCGAGGACGACTTATAATCTTGATACATATCCCTATCTAACTCAGCTTCTCTTATCAACTCGATTATTATATAAGGAAATTCCCACTTATATAAAAAATATACTTTGATCACTTTTATATTAAGTTACTCGCTTTGTTACTCACCTCTGAGAAGACGTGTATTAATCACAACTTATGAATTTGAGGAATTCCAGGCCTCCACCGTGGTTCGGATCCCACGTTAAACTGTAGGTCCTACATTTCATCTCACAATCACCCTACCATTACACATTAGCGTAAGTGCGTACAACCCAAACGGGTAGTAAGACGGGGTGCTAATAAAAAATAATGATCTCTGAATAATAGAATAACTCTATTATTTGAAATTTGTGAGGCATTTGAATAATTTTAATCGGATATGCTAAACACTATTCACAGCCCCCAATGGTGGTGCAGAGACCAGCTTGAAAAACAATTTCCGCGAACGTAATATTTGGATCCGTTTACAATGTGCTTGAACGTCCAGTCTTGTGACTCACTTGTTGAAAATGGGTCTCTCTCTGTCTTTCGTCGAAAAGTCTCCATCATTATCATCACGCTCTACAAAAGGCCAATAACATAAACAGGGACCAGATGGCGCTAATTTAACTCTCCGTTGGGCTCGGTGAAAGAGGGAGTGGGTACAAACTTGGCTGGTAACCCCTCCCACCTCTTTCTTTCCATAAGACCGCAAGTAATGTCGATAAAAACTTTAAAGAGACGAAATACAATTATAATATGAGGCACTATAGATGTGTCAACTGTTAAAGCTACATTTTAAGACGAGGTTTACGATTTGACGTTCATTGAAAGCTACCTTAAATCGTATTCAACTTTTCTTTTTGATATTATGTTCTTGTGAAATTATATAACTTTATTCAGTGATGAAACTTTTTGTTGTTGTGATTTTTACAAATAATTTTATTTAAATATGATTTTGTTCAAAATAAAACAAAAATATTTCGTTAAATTAATGAATGACACTCTTTATTAATCTTATCTTTCCAAAATATACATATTAACGACAGAAAAAAAAAGAAGGGGAAAATGGCCAAGTGTCATATCTGACACTGCCTTGTGAGATTTGTTCCTCCTACAAGTGACTTTATGGAGAGGGGCTTAGAGATAATAATCGTGACAAGGTAGATTATTATTATTATTATTATTAGTACCGCGTCTTACTACCCGTTCGGGTTATACGCACTTACGCTAATGTGTAATGGTAGGGTGATTAGATAAATCTGTGCCGGGACCGAGGATTGAACCCCGGCCACCAGCACAGAAGTCTGACACCTTACCCCTAGACCGCCAGGTCACGACAAAGTAGAGAAGATGGTGTTTTTGTTCATTTTTAGGTGATCAAAAAACCCGAGACCTGATTATGGTGATGTGATTACCCTGAGAGGAGTTTGTGTGTTGTTTTTGAACCAGATGATGTCCTTAGCATCGCTCCTTGTGACGGGGCTGCTAGTGCGGACGACTCTTGCTGTGCCATGTCTTAGAGAGCCTGGTCCGGATCATGCTATATCCCTCAAGAGTCCCGGGGATAATGGTTTTAAGATCCTTGTCAGCGGAGAACCCGACAAGTACGTTCCCGGCTCAGTCTACACGCGTGAGTACTTACGTTCTTTAAAATATCCAATTAAATAAATTTATTAATTTATTGTTATTATTATTATTATTATTATTAGCACCGCGTCATACTAACCGTTCGGGTTATACGCACTTACGATAATGTGTAATGGTAGGGTGATTGTGAGATGGAATGGAGGACCTACAGTTTAACGTGGAATCCGAACCACGGTAGAGGCCTGGCATTCCCCACATTCACAAGTTGTGATTAATACACGTCTTTTCAGAGGTGAAGGAATTTATTAATTTAGTTTTCTTTTAAAGCGTACATAGATTACTTGCTTTCTCTTTACTCAATGACGTTCATTACTTTCCGATTGGAGTTCAAATACTGGCCAAGTTTACTGATAAGGCGTGAAGTGGGGGAAGGGGGGAGGGAGGGGAATGTCCTAGATGATTTCCCACTCTCTTTAACTGCAAATGTGAGTAGATCATCTCAAAAACGCTTCCTTCCTCATCCCTACCCCATTAGAGTAGTTATCATATATACGTCGTCATATACTCGTCGATAAAAAAAAAGAGAGAATATTACCAGCTTTCTTTATCTTAAATGTTGTACAGTACATTAATTTCTTTTTTCGTTCGTCAATGTAGTACACTACTTGCTTTATTTTCTTGAATTAAGGATAAAAAAAACTTTATGTTTCTTAAATAATGTACAGTACATTACCATATTTTCTTTATTTTCATTTCTTCAATGAAGTGCATTAATTTCTTTATCTTTCTTCGATGAATACATCATTTTCTTTCTTTTTCTTTAATGAAGTAATTTACTAATACATTTTTTTTTCTATTCCTGATTCCTCAGTTTTAATTCTACTCTGTACCCTAAATTAATGTCTAAATGTACGGTACACTCAAAGAGCCCATCACACAGCCGATTAACCGCTATATTAGTTATTATTATTATTATTATTATTAGCCCCACGTCTTACTAACCGTTCGGGTTATACGCCCTTACGCTAATGTGTAATGGTAGAGTGATTGTGAGATGAAATGAAGGACCTACAGCTTAACGTGGAATCCTAACCACGGTGGAGGCCTGGAATTCCCCACATTCACAAGATGTCTTGTCAGAGGTGAAGGAAGGGTTTGGTAATCAGATGAATCTGTGCCGGGACCAAGGATTGAACCCCGGCCGCCAGCACAGAAGTCTGACACCTTACCCTTAGACCGCCAGGTCACCCGCTATATTAGTTACAAGACTACACCCTAACCAGAAGTAGCATCAAAGTGTGGTTTTATGCATTACCCATTTAAAAAATAAGAAATTGGGATCAATGATATAATTTATTTTAATTTGAAAATTATCATATTTTGATTGTGTTATATTTTTATTTTCTCACACCCCTCGGGTAGAGAAAGGAAAGTTATTGTGATCGGCAAAAAAATAATTAAAAATCATAATAACTCAAGATTTTAATGAATGTCGACGTTTCATATTCCCTGTTTTTTNCAATGCCGTCCGTCTGTTACTAGGATTATAACCGAAACTATTTTACCGAATGGGCTAAGACTTGGTATCAAAGGTTTTCAGAGGGTTCCTAAGAGGCGATTTTGGAATTAGCTATCTAACCCTAAAATTAAACGTAGCTTACTTAAGGTGGCGGCCATTTGGGCAGTATAGCTCGCTTGTGAGCTCACAGCACAGAGTTTTTTTTACTCAAGAGCTAGAAAAAAAAAACTATTTTCATTCAACCTGGTCGGTATCAGATACACTAGATAGCGCTGATACAGTTCATCCGATCCTCAACATCATATTAATACTTCTTAGTACCACGTGTTATACGTTCATGGACTAACTACGCCGATGTTTTTAGGGATTAACAAGGTTATATTTATAGGAAGTGTATCCTTATTTGCGTGGAAGGAAAGTGGGAAACTATTTTGGAAAAACCACCCTCAGTGCACCCGACCTATATTCGAACCTCGACCTAGACCATGCAGCCACCGAAGCGGATATTATTAATTCAATTATCCGCAACACCGGGTACGGTGACTGAATGTCGAGCTAATATAGTTTGGTTTGCCTGTGGTGGGGAGGTTGGGTTACCAATCTCGGAAGGGTTTATTAGGAGTGCTTAATCCTAAATACTTTCCTACCCTCCCTCCACGAAAATGTGGGTAAATTTCTTATAATTCTTAGTAACTGTAATTAAATATGTGTTAATATTATTAATGGTGATCCAGATTTCTGTGTCGGGGGTCCGGGGTTCAATTATTGGTCCCGACACAGATTTATCTGATTGCCAAACCCTTGCTTCCCCTCTGACAAGACGTGTATTAATCACAGATTATGAATGTGTGGAATTACAGGCCTCCACCGTGGTTCGGATTCCACGTTAAACTGTAGGTCCTCCATTTCATCTCACAATCACCCTACCATTACACATTAGCAGTGCATATAACCCGAACGAGTAATATGACGCGGTGCTAATAATATTAATAATAATAAAACTCCATACTGTGAGTCCACAAGCGTGCTATATCAGCAAAGTGGCCGCCACCAAGTGTGGTGATATTGCCAACACTTGCGGATAGAGAGTGCAATTTGGTCAGCACAATGAGCCTTCCAACCAGTAATCTCAGTTTTCTAAGCCAGAGCTGCTGCTTCTTTATTGAAGTAGCTCCCCAATTGTCTTCACAAGGCTTAGTTTGACCCCATTCCAGACACAATGCTTCAAAGGAAAATATTTTGAAAGTACCGGGGATCGAGTAGCCAGGAACTCTGAGTACTAAATCACAGAGGCGGTCTAATATAATTAATAATATTAATACTATTATTAATTTGAGGAATTTAACGTACACTTTCTGAACTAATTTATTATATAAGAGTTGAGCAGTCAGATGGGCCACCGATAAACTAAAGTGTTGAACAAAATTATTTATAATCACATTATTGCAAAGTGTATTTTCATTTATAACTTGAAGTCGACTTCGGTGGTTTTGGGGTAACGTACTCACCTCAGGACCCGATGTTGGTGGGTTCAGACCCTGCTGGTGTCAACGAATTTTTATTGAACGATAAATATCCGTAACTAAACTTCCTTTGAAGGGAAAGTAAGGCCATTGGCTCTATGCCAACTGTAGCAGGTAGATAACCCTGGAAGTTATGTTAAAAAAAACCTTTACCATAAGAATTGGTAGGTCCTTTCACGCTTGCTCATAGAAATATTTTTGTGGTGATATAATCAGTCGGTTCAGCAAGTGCCAGTTAAATACTTCATATAAATAAATACAAAATGTAGAGCTTGAAAAGGTTCTTCTAGCGAATCACTTGGTCCAATGATAATCATCCCCATATAGTCCTGTTCATATGAACTTGTATCTCAGTGTCACTGGTGGGAGCTCGAACTCATGGCCATCTGCAACAGTTCACGCGGTTCATGCTGGGTGTCGAACCATCGGACCCCAGGGTGGAAGCCTCCCCTCAAAGGGTGGGTAGCTTCCAGCTGTTCGGGGACTCGCTGACCACCTTCAACGAGCTGTGCATCAACACCATTTCCGAGGCTGATGACCTGCCCAAGACGGAGATACAGGTCATGTGGATCTCACCGCCCAAAGGATCGGGCTGCGTCGTCTTCAGGTGAGGTCAGGGGATAAAGCTGGGACAAACAGGTCCTTAAGACCTTGGAAATACTCAAAATGAACCTTATGTTTCTCATGAAGAGAACTCAGTCCTAACGAGCTTAGAACAATCGAACTGAGCCTTGTTTTTCTCATGAAGAGAACCCAGTCCTAACGAGCTTAGAACAATCGAACTGAGCCTTGTTTTTCTCATGAGGAGAACCCAGTCCTAATGACCTTATAACAATAGAACTGAACCTTGTTTTTCTCATGAAGAGAACTCAGTCCTAATGACCTTAGAACAATCGAACTGAGCCTTGTTTTTCTCATGAAGAGAGCCCAGTCCTAATGACCTTAGAACAATCGAACTGAGCCTTGTTTTTCTCATGAAGAGAACCCAGTCCTAATGACCTTAGAACAATCGAACTGAGCCTTGTTTTTCTCATGAAGAGAACCCAGTCCTAATGACCTTAGAACAATCGAACTGAACCTTGTTTTTCTCATGAAGAGAACCCAGTCCTAATGACCTTAGAACAATCGAACTGAACCTTGTTTTTCTCATGAAGAGAACCCAGTCCTAATGACCTTAGAACAATCGAACTGAACCTTGTTTTTCTCATGAAGAGAACCCAGTCCTAATGACCTTAGAACAATCGAACTGAACCTTGTTTTTCTCATGAAGAGAACCCAGTCCTAATGACCTTAGAACAATCGAACTGAACCTTGTTTTTCTCATGAAGAGAACCCAGTCCTAATGACCTTAGAACAATCGAACTGAACCTTGTTTTTCTCATGAAGAGAACCCAGTCCTAATGACCTTAGAACAATCGAACTGAACCTTGTTTTTCTCATGAAGAGAACCCAGTCCTAATGACCTTAGAACAATCGAACTGAACCTTGTTTTTCTCATGAAGAGAACCCAGTCCTAATGACCTTAGAACAATCGAACTGAACCTTGTTTTTCTCATGAAGAGAACCCAGTCCTAATGACCTTAGAACAATCGAACTGAACCTTGTTTTTCTCATGAAGAGAACCCAGTCCTAATGACCTTAGAACAATCGAACTGAACCTTGTTTTTCTCATGAAGAGAACCCAGTCTTAATGACCTTATAACAATCGATCTGATCCTTGTTTTTCTCATGAAGAGAACCCAGTCCTAATGACCTTAGAACAATCGAACTGAACCTTGTTTTTCTCATGAAGAGAGCCCAGTCCTAATGACCTTGGAACAATCGAACTGAACCTTGTTTTTCTCATGAAGAGAACCCAGTCTTAATGACCTTATAACAATCGATATGATCCTTGTTTTTCTCATGAAGAGAACCCAGTCCTAATGACCTTAGAACAATCGAACTGAACCTTGTTTTTCTCATGAAGAGAACCCAGTCTTAATGACCTTATAACAATCAAACTGAACCTTGTTTTTCTCATGAAGAGAGCCCTGTCCTAGTGACCCTTGAAACACAACTACACTGAATCGTATTGAGTCGGAAGGAACAGCCTTCCGGCTTTAGTTTTAATGAGGGTTTCCACTGTTATGGCAGTAGTGATCACGCAGTATAAGGCGCAATATTAGCAATTTTTTTGGATTGCCGGTGATGAAGAGGTCGAGGTATGATTGAAAAATTAGCATTTTTCAACTAAATTTAACTTATATACTTACAACTCACTTTGCTCGTTGGGGGCTACGCCCCCAAACCCCGAGTGTATTTTCTTTGGAAGTGGATGAAAGCTAATATAATAACAGAGCCATTTTTTGATAGGTCTTACCGTTTAGCCTCAAGAGACCTCCAATAAAGGTCCAAACTGGCTTTAAAGTTGCTTGCTCCACCATTTTGATTATTTTTTCTGGGACTATTAATTTTTTGGAATCTCTCCATCGGCTACATGCTAGAAGCTTTAAGTTTGCCAAATTTCAAGTTTCTAGCTCATTTGGAAGTGGGTAAACATTTAATGTCAGTGAGTGAGTCAGCCATGTGGCCTTATAGTAGTATGATTTATTTGTCAAAACGAGATAGTGACATGAATACTTGACTTGATTCCAGAGCCATGGTTCTCGAGAACAAAGAGAGTTGGTTCGCTGATGATGGTGCCCTAAGCAGGGAACTGTGTGAGCTCGAGACTGTTCGGAACGAGAAGGATGAGGCGGCTCAATCGGAATGCTGCGCCTGCGATGAGGCCAAGTATCAGGTGACTAGGAGTTCAAGGAGCTCTCGTAGTTTTGCACTATGTTTTGCACTATATTTAGAGATGTGGGACATAAAAAAATTCCCGTTTGGAAAAATTTTCTCTTAATTGTTTCCAGTAAATTTTCCGTTTCTGAAAATTTTCAATCATATAGTGGATTATTTTTTTTAGCACCCTTTCATGTTACACGATTACGTACTAATTACTCTAATGTAATAAGGAGGTCCAAGGTTGAATTTAGAGGAAGTATACCTGCATTTGCGTGGAAGTAGAGTGGAAAACTCTTTATAAAACCACCCTCATTACAACCGACAGGGATCGAACCTAATTCTTACCGTTCATCGTGATTATATTCTATTGCTGGAGTGACACCGCAAACTATGTGACCACTGAAGTAGGTAATTAATATTATTATTAGTTTTATCATTAGTCCGCATTTTATTGAACATGTAATTATTGATAAATTTGTTTACAGTTGATATTCGAAGGTATCTGGTCCAATATCACCCATCCCAGGGACTTCCCCTTCTCGCTCTGGTTGACACACTTCAGTGACGTCATCGGCGGCTCTCATGAAAGGAACTTTTCCTTCTGGGGCGAAGGGCAGTACGCGTCCGACGGTCTCCGTCAGGTCGCCGAATGGGGGTCGGTCAGAGGAATGGAAGCGGAGCTTCGGGCCAAGGTAAGAAACAGTGGACACATTTTCTTAGTAACGATTTTATAGAAAATACAAACTTTTTAGCAGCCAAACTTGATAACATTTTTACCATTTTTGTAATGTTATTTTATGGGAACTATTTATTTCTATAAAAAGTAACACCTGCATATCACATGACGACCTATTAACAGGTAACGTGAACTACGATCAATTAGCTTTTCTACCTGTCGGACCTGAATCTACTGATAGATAGATTTTTAATTAAATTCGATAGTTTATTTAAAGTTCTTCGAGAGTGCATCTAATGGCGTGTTTTTCAGAGCAAACATCTTCGGACGCTCATTAAGGCTGCCGGTTTGTGGTATCCTAAAGTGAACACCAACACATCTTCCAACTTCCGGGTGGACAGGCGGCGTCATCTGCTGTCGGTGGTCTCCATGTTGGGTGAGTGCTTCTACTTGCTTACAATATGAGTTTTGAAAACTTACATTATTAAATAGAGAGAATAGTTAGGATTTTAAATTAAATCATATCTAGTTATCTTTCAATTTAAAGAAAAATTCCTAGAATACTTTTCAAACTAGCATTATAATTTTTTTAAGCAACGCGTCTTTCTAACCGTTCGGGTTATACTCTTATGTACTAATTACGCAAATGATTTCTTATGGATTAGGAAGGTTATATTTAGAGGATATGTACTAGAATTTGCATGGTGGGAGTATGAAAAACCACCCTCAGTATAGTTGAAAGAGATTCTAACCTTGATATCCCCATCATTCGTAGTTTAGTCCAACACGAAACTAGTGCGTTGGACCATGCGGCCACCGAAACAGGTTAACATTATAATTGATTAAGGTATTGTTTAGTAATATCGCAACAGGATTAATAAGAGTTTAGCCACTTAATAGATCTAACTCCATCTATTTATACACAGAAGGAGTCGATTATGACAGTTTTGTAGGTTTCTACAGTTTTAGAATAAATATCGCGACCTTTTACCACTTGTCATAAAACGCCACTAATATGGCTGCACTTCCCATAAACCAGTGTTACCAGTTACATATATTTTTAGGGTTTGTGGTATAACCAACCCAAGGTTGGTAAAATACAAACGGTCGATCCGAATTTTAATAAAGCTATAGTAGTAAGTTTAACGCAAGGAAGGTGAAGGGATATAAACGCACAATAAATCATTTAGAAATGTGCATACATTTTTTTATAAATCATTTAATTTTCCGTGTAGGTTGGCCCTAAGTGTACCACAGTTTGAGAGACACTGCTTTAAACTGTTCAATGCATCATCACTACCTCTTAAATTAAGGTGTTTATAGCTTGATGTTTAACTCAAATTATTACTTACTTACTCTATACCCTTAGTAACTAGAAAGTTAATTGCTGCAATTGAAAAGTACACCACCTATTGCTACCTAGAGCTAGCTATATCTAGTCCACCTCATTACTCCCTATCTATAGCTAGTTCTACCCAGTCCCCCTCATTACACCCTATCCCTACCTTTAGCTAGTTCTATCTAGTCCACCTCATTACACACTATCCCTATCTTGAGCTAGTGATATCCGGTCCTCCTCATTACACCCTATCCCTACCTTGAGCTAGTTATATCCGGTCCTCCTCATTACACCCTATCCCTACCTCGAGCTAGTTATATCCAGTCCACCTCATTACGCCCTATTTCGAGCTCGTTCTACCCAGTCCACCTCATTACACACTATCCCTATCTTGAGCTAGTGATATCCGGTCCACCTCATTACACCCTATTTCGAGCTAGTTCTACCCAGTCCACCTCATTACACACTATCCCTATCTTGAGCTAGTGATATCCGGTCCTCCTAATTACACCCTATCCCTACCTCGAGCTATTTATATCCAGTCCACCTCATTACACCCTATCTTGAACTAGTTATATCCAGTCCACCTCATTACACCCTATACCCTACCTTGAGCTAGTTGTATCCAGTCTACCTCATCACACCCTTTCTCGAGCTAGTTCTACCCAGTCCACTTCATTACACCTTATCCCTATTTTGAACTAGTTCTACCCAGTCCACCTCATTACACTCATTCTAATGTTATCCTCCCATCTGCATCTAGATCTTTCCAATGGTCTATTCCCATTGGGTTTGCCAGTCAATACCTTGAACCTCGATCTAGTTTCTTCCATTCGCGTTGCATGTTCTGCTCGCAGTAATCTGCGAGATTTGATTATCCTAACAAGGTCTGATGATAAGTACTCAGTATGTAACTCAACATTACTAAACTTCCTCCACTATCCTTTTATTTATCCCTTCTTGAACCAAATATCTCCCTAAACACTTATATTCGGACATCCTGAATTCCATCTTTTCATCTAAGGTAAGATACCATTTTTCAAAACAATTGAGAACACTCGAAGAAACTACTGTTCGCCATGTTCCGATTTAAACGTAAGCCTATTAATAACAATCTGAAAATATGTAATGAACGTGTTGCCTTAGGTCCCTCTCCTGATTGGATCGTGGGCGTGAACGGTCTCAACTTGTGTCAAACCGACTGTACGTGGGTGGAGAGCAAGATCATTGATCTCTTCCCCTACGACGCTGGGACTGACAGCGGCATTTCTTATATGGTCAGTACCCCCTGCTGGGGCAGAGAGCGCTGAGGATTGGGCTCAAATCCCGGCTAGGTTTACTGAGGATGTTTTTTTCCCCAACTAGTTTTCCACTTTCCTTACCTGCAAATTAATTTATGTTTCATTTGAATCTTAAAACCAAATAAGTAGAAATTTGAGGATGTAAAAACAACAAAAAATAAATTATTTGTCTAATTTCAAGAAATGTTGAAAGTGGTGCTAGCCCTGAATCGTCCAATCAGTTTTCAGGGCAATTCACTAACAATTTATCTACGCTATTGTGGGTGTATTTATTCTAAGATAGGCTCATAATCAGATCCCAGATTTTTATGACCTAAAATGATACTTATATAATGACGTAAAAATTCTAAATATTACTTCAACTTTTTAGCAAATGACTTAAAAATACGAAAAAAATTCGTAATAGATTCTGATGACTAAATCAAATACATACTTTAGAAAACTAAAAATACATAATACGCAATGAAAAGCATTCTAGGAGGGAGTGTAAAGAAAGTGATAAAAAGCGTTTTTGCAGTTTTTATAAAAAATACATATTTTTGGCTAAAATACATCATGTTTTGCTTCAGTAGAATTACAGAGCTTAATTTTCCTCACATGGTGATATCAACAGTTGTTGAATACCTGCCATTAACATGATCGAATTAGATGACAAACTTTTTAAATAAGGAGAAAACGCTATCATCATATTCCAAAACACCTCTGACATATAAATCAAGAAGTTGAGGTCACCATATGAAGCAAATTAACCTTTATGTTTGTACTGAAGTAATATTTGATTTATTTTGACTAGAAAGTTTAGATATAAAAACAGCAACTTTTGTTTTCTTAAAATGCCACCTTAACAAATGAACTCTTGCATTTTTCTAGATATAGTATTGATCCAATAATACCTCCTTCAGAAAGTAATAGCTACCCCTTTAAAAACAACCCTCTTAAGATTAGTTAAAAGGGTCTCACCAAGAATATGTCTTTCACAACCAGACAAGCAATGCGAATACAAAGTTTCATACATCATTTGTGTTGTACAAGTGTGTTGAAAAAATAGTTTATTTATTAAATATAAATTGTATTCAAACAACACTTATTCAACATGAATGCCTTATAATGACTTAAAATGCTTAAAAATGCCTTAAAACGACCTATAAAATAGACATTTCCACAACCAGGAGAACACGACAAAGATTTATGTACATATGAGCATTGTATGTGATGAACAAAATTAAATATGAAATTTTGTAAAATTCCTGGGCTTATTCATATTACTGGCCAACTAAAAAAGTAATAAGCCTACTGGACGTACAATTTAAATCAACAACAACATCAAGAGGTTCAAAAAGAAATATATTGCGTATTGATTTTAACTTCTAGTCACCCAATTCTCCGACCATACCCCAAGAGAAGATCTACCGCATCACGACTATGTACCCTGAGGACCCTAGAGCCCCCTTATACGACCCCACGGGGACTCCGATGAAACCCCTGGCGAGGCTGTACCTCAAGAGAGAGAGCATAGTCCCCAAGAGCTGCGATGATCAGAACATTGAAAGGCTCCTAGCGGAGACTATCGAGGTCGCCGAAAATACAGAGGATACCTCCCGACGTGAGTAGACCACCATTTTGTTTGTATCTCTTGATTACTAATGGTATGGGATTTGGTTGTTGTGTCTTTTTTAAGCTATGATAAACTCTCAATAGTCAGTTGTTGATTGAATAAACCTTTTATTTTCTCAAATAAAGAAAGTATTGTTATCTTGAGTATTTTTTAGCTCAATATTATGATGGATCTTGATGTTTTATGCGCCCCGAACCCAAAAATGTGTGTTGTAGAGCTTTATATTTTCTCATGTCTGTTTGTCGGGGGCTACAGCTGATACTGTTTCATGTATTTCGTTCAAATTTTATATTTTCATATGCTATAAAATGTTATGTACGTATGTTAAACCTTAAAGACCAAATCTTGAATTGGATTTTATCTCTAAAACTATGGATAGGTAGTTTATTGATGACTGAGTTTTAATATTCTATATTTAAATAAATAGCTCTAATGATTTTGTTTTAATTGGATATTTGGGGAGAATATGTGTCTGTTTTTCCTCTCACTGATTGTTGAAAAATGAAGTTTCATGAAAATTGTCTTTACGATTTTATTTAAAATGTTTTACATTATAAATACCATTTTTATTTTTTATTTTACAAATACATTTATTTGAGAATTATTTGACTGATTACTGATTCCCGAAAATTTTGAAAATTATTTATGAGAAATCATGTTTTAATTGATCATATGATTTTGGTGACGTCAGAAACAAGGTTGGTATTACATTAATAAGTTAATTATTATCGTATCGTTTAGCGGAGTGCGCTGTGACGGAGTACTCTGAATGGAGTGCCTGCTCAGTTTCTTGCGGGAAGGGTCTGCGCATGCGCCAGAGGTCTTACTTGATGCCTCAAAAGGCGGAGATGCTGGGATGCAACCGACAGATCATCTCCAAGGAGATGTGTGTTGCGAGCTTGCCGGAGTGCCCGTAAGTTTTGTAGTATTGTGATGCACACTTTATTAATATAGGAATACATAAATCACCTTGCGTCTTACAAACTACAGTAGCCCCATGGCTTCTTTGGTGCTGACTGACAGCTCAAAGCTGACTTCTGACAGTCAACATTTAGTTATATACCTAAAATTTTGACCCTCAGAAGTGACAGCTGCAAAACACACGTTTTTGCAGATTATATGGTTCAGCGTAGGGTCTGGTTGTTTAGCTTTCTGCTGTGAGCTGTCAGTCAGCACCAAAGAAGCCATGTGGCTACTGTAACATTGGTGAAGTGTGTGTACCAATATTATCACTCAGATTCAATATTTAAGAACACCCACCTCCCTTTTATTTCCCATACATAGTGAAATACAGGCAGGTAGTTGCGTTTACTTTTGTTGTGATATACTTTAGTGGTCTTGCGGTAAATAGCTCGCGTTTGGAATCAATTATATTGAGTACAAGCCCAGTTGATGTCGACCGATTTTTCCTCAGTGATAAAAATCTGCAGCACAACTTCTCAGAGAGGGGGTGTTTAGCCCATGTCGATTGTGGCATGTAAAAGAATAAAAATAACATTTCCCAGAAAAAATTTGTAAGCCCTCTCGTTCATAGAAATTCTCTTATGCTGATATAATAAGTTGGTTCAGAAAGTTAATTACCTAAAATAAATAAACAACATATTATTGTTGTTGTGAGGAGATTTCAAATAATTCATTAGATTTTGGTTTTGTTTTAAATCGTTTCGTGACACTATACAATCATATGAAAACATTAATCATTACATTAATCCCAAAGAAAGGTTTATACACTAGAAAATAAAACCTGTTGATGATTAACTGTTTCTCTATTTTGTGTTGCAAAGCATCTTGGGTCCACAAATATTTCTGCTACCATATAAATGGTTAAGCTTGTAAAGCAGATTCTGGTCTCAATTTTCGGTGATAGTTCCCTCCATCCTGTAGTTGACGGTATAAGAGGATGTATATTTTATCCAGAGGAGAGTTTAAAGAAGGAAGGCCCGTGATAGAGGTTAACAAATAATTAGTCTTATCCCCCCCTAACTCCCCTCCCCCACAAACACACTTAACAGGCTAACCTCATTACAGCCCACTTCGGTGGCTACATGTTTTAAGGCACTACTTTCACAGTGGACTAGATTGCCGATGATGGGGAGATCAGGGTTTAAATCTTGGTCAGTTGTACTGAGATTTTTTTTCCCAAAATGGTTTTCCACTATCTCTCCCCACATAAATGCGGGTATATTTCCTCTAAATAGATCCTTGCTAACCCTTAAAGCCATCAACGTATTAGTACATAAGCGTACAACCCGAATGGTTAGTAAGACGCGGTATTAAAAAAAAAAACACTGACCTAAAGGATGTGTTTTATCCAGGAGAGAGTTCATTGAAGGTGAAACAGGGTTGAAGTACAGCAAAAGGTTACCCGACGTTACCCTCCACCATGTAATCAACTGTACTACACCCAATATCATTGCTGAGGAACCTGCAGGTCTTATGTTTGCCCTCTCTCGGTCAATTATTGCCAACTCTCTTCGTTTTCAGGTATATCTGAAGGTAATATGATAGGTAGGGTAAGAAGGAGGTGCTGGCAACCTCGACTATCCAGTGTTGCCAAACTTGTATTATATTTGAGCAGGAGGAAATAAAACAACGCTGTTTCCCAATAGTGACCTCAGTGATGATATCCAGTATATAGTTAGTATGTTTTAACCCAGGGGAGAGTTCGGCGAAGGTGAACCAGTGCTGGAAGACAACGAGGGAGTGTGTTCCACCACGCCTTGGAGTCAACTGTCCGAGTGCTCCGTGTCTTGCGGTGTCGGCGTGGCAATGAGGACTAGAAGGTTCTTGGACCGTATGGGGCGCAAGAAGTGCCCTCATGTCTCCCTCTTAGAGAAGGAGAAGTGTATGATGCCTCCATGTACAGGACCTGTCGAACCGGAGGAATTGGTTAGTACCTTTATGGTAACCCATATATTTTTTTATTTCCTAGCAAGGCGTCTTACCCCCGATCGGGCTATACTCTTATGTACTAATTAAGTTAATGATTTTTAGGAATTAGAAAAGTTATATTTAAACGAAATGTACCCGCCTTTATGTGTACGGGGTTGTGGGAAACAGTTTTCGATAAACTACCCTCAGTACACTCAACCGTGATTTTAAACTCTATCTTCCCGTCATATGGCAGTCTAGTCTGCTACAAGAGTTGCGCGTTATACCACGCGGCCACCGAAGTGGGTCATATTCATTTGTTTGTTTCAGTGGAAAGTATACAGGATGTACCATTACATGTGGGGACCCACTTAAGCGATGGAAAGAGGACACAAAAACAATGAAAACAGTTCATATAAATATGTGTCCCATTTGACCTTGTTTCCGAGTTTTAGTGAACTATTTGTATACCATACGCTATATCTCTCAATATGTTGGCAAGGAAGGGTTGCTTCAACGAATTCGATAAACGTCTGGTTATTTTAGAAAAAGTGTGACATTCTACGACACGATGACTGCAGGCTTGTATTGAGGCCGAAAGGGGCAATTTTTAGCACTACCTATAAAGATTTCCACCCGTCCATCTTAGACTCTGCCTTAAAATATGAGTGAAGAATGACCCTGAGAACGGGACGCTCAGTGGATAGCTCAGTGGTTAGAGCATTGGCGTACTAAGCCAAAGTCCCAGGTTTGATTCCCGTGTCCAGGTGTCATTTTTCAATTTTCCGACTACCTATAATCTTAAGCAGCTCATTGGTGAAATGTGGATTTTCCCCTATCACAGTGATGAATTAACGGCTGGGGGATGTATGTTGTGGGTGTGTTATAGGGTTAATCTAGTTCATAAGTCATATGTTGAAATGGTCAATAAGTTCAGAAAGTGCACGTTAAATACCTCAAATAAATTAAATTAAAATGTTAAGCAGCTTCACATAACTAAAGCACAAACATGACTGTAGCTTGGAAACAAGGTCAAATAGGAATTGTGTTTATGTTAACTATTTTAATTGTTTTTGTGTCTATTGTCCACCTCTGAAGTAGGTCCTACATGTCACGGTACAGCCTGCAGATTACGTCTATTTAAAAAAAAGGATGGTGTAAGAATATTTCTTGAGAACTAACTACCTTTAATTAGGACATAAAACAATATCTGACAGTCACAAACTTACTGCCTTGAATTGCTAACCTAGCCCACATTTTAATACTTCTAGACACCAGATGAAGGTAGAACGATCTAAACCCGTAACTGGTATAATATTAAGGACACACAGCAATCTAAACTAGAGTATGGTAAGATTTTCTTGCCACGCACTGTTTTTATGGCTTAAAATAACAAAATCCAAACTGACTTACCCAAACTTGGGGTGCTGGACACGGAAACTAAGTTGATAGAAGGTTTCCCCTTCCAAACTATCGTATAAGCTCTTTCTTTATGGTTTGAAAGTGCTCAGAGTCTAGGCAGAAAAGTAGCTGTCTTGAATCTTGATTCTCAACGTGTTTTAGCCGGACCCGATGTGCCCAGTGACACCTTGGAACGACTGGAGCACCTGCAGCGCCTCTTGCGGCAAGGGGGTGAAGTTCCGTTCTAGACTTCTTTTGGTGCCTGCAGAGCTTCAGGAGAAGTGTAGCAACAGGGTAGAGGTCATTCAACAGAGGCCGTGCGTGAATCAACCGGAGTGTACTTTCGACATGGCGACAGCCAAACGTATGTAGAACAATCAGGGGCGTCTCTTAGACTGCTTCCAGGGGAGGCCATGTTGTCATGAGATTATACTTCGTAGAGCAATGTCATCTTGCCGGAAGAGGGGCGTGGTTTTGCAAGATTGCACTTGTAATTTTTTTTATTAGACTTTATTGCTTATTAGTGGGTATGGGTGACTCAATACATTGGATCTTAGGATAAGTTAAAATAATCGTTTTATTAGCACAATGCATCTTATATTAATTCACATTTGTATTAAAACGTAATATTCACTTAAGAAGAAAAAATCGTTTGTAAAATAACGTTTACTTGGCATCCACTACTGTTTCCAGCCAGTGGCTTGACTCAGTTATGTTTCGAGACATATCTGTTCCACTACCGTCTTGCTAGGCATGTCGTAGCTTCAGATACATTATAATCTAACTTAAGATTAGTATAGGCACAACATCCAGTCCCCAGCCGTTAACTCATCACTGTGAGAGAGGAACCCACATTTCACCAATGATATATTTTTCGGCCATGCCAGGAATCGAACCCGGCACCCTTAGCTCAGTGGACAGACATGCTACCAACTGATCTAATGTGTCGGATTATATAATAACATAAAATACATAAATAAAATAAGTATTTATTTTATTAGTTGATTATGTAAAATATATATTTGTATTTGTCATATTTTCTCTTGAAATAATTGTATATATTTCATGAGCCAGTGCACCGCTAGTGGCCCGTGGGCCGTGGGTTGGAGACCCCTGGCTCGGGTGAACACAGCTACACTACTAAAGTCGTACCGTTATTTTCCAGAGGTGTGTATGCTGGAAGAGGAGATTGGACCATGCCGAGGGTATTTCCAGCGATGGTTTTACAACGCTCAGAAGGGCATGTGTGTGCCTTTCGGCTACGGTGGTTGCCGTGGCAACAGCAACAACTTCCTCACCGAGAAAGAGTGCCAGGATACATGTGCCATTTTCTCACGTAAGTTTGTTTCTCTTGGACAATTTCTATATAATAATGCTATTGTTCTTCTGGAATACATCACTCATAGCCCAGTTTGCAGAAAGATTAGCCAGTACTGATATACTGTTATCCAGGGGAGGCCCGAATGTACTGATCATAGCTTTTTCTTCTTCTGTGGAGGCTCTTTCCATGTCCCGTATCAGATGAAATGATGGTGAGAGTAAGTTTGAGGATGTGGAATCAGTGAAAACACTTTAAACAAGTTAACCAACCCCTATTGAGCGTTGGGGTGGTTTCCCTTTAGGGAAAAATACCCAAGGTATCAGCCGGGAATCAAACCCGTGTACCGTAGCTACAGACTAGACCGTCACCAACAACTGTTTTCAACTTACCCTTTTGACAGAAAAGTCGAAGTTTCGTTGGAGATCAACTATTGCACAACAGAAAGACTTTTGTGTACGTGCTGCAAGAAAACTGTGAAGTGAAAGTCAGATATCCTCACCCCTTCTCTGAACTAGGACACTCGTCCAACTCGCGCATGCGTGAGAGTGCAGTTCAAAATAACCGTATCAGTGAGCCAGACGTCCGTTGCTACCCCCCCACCACCCGTTGCTATGCGAGTGTGGACTGTGTTATAATTGTGTAGCGCCTTATGATTGGACGTCAATGACGACATTGTGATGTAACTCTCTCCTTCCTGATTTTCCCCGCTGGGCAAAATCGAATATAAGCTTGTGTTTCAACGTAATCTTTACTCTTTGATGCCGATTAGGAATTAGCATAACTTGGGCAGATAGTAGGCCCCTAGGACCGTCTTATAAAATGTAAGCTATACTTAATGACAGGAATTAATCGCCGACCATGGACTTCGAGTATGTTAGGTTGAGGTTCGAATCCTGGAGGAATTTAGTTTGTTTAAATGTAAATTAGGGAAAGTAATCTTCGACCGTGAACTGTACTTATTACAGGTCAGGGTGCGAAGCTCGGTGATGTTTACCAGATTAAGTGTTAACTAGGGAGATTGTTCTCGAACCATAAATATGGTTAAATTGAGGTCAGGGTTTAACTCTTGGAGAAATTTGGCAAGTTCGTTTCTTAACAAGAATATTAATACTTTGACTTTAAACATAGTAACACTTAGGTCTTGGGTCAAATCCCGGTGGAGTTTAAAGGGAAACTTGACTTTAACCTTTAGCTTTTGGATTCAGGTCAGGGTTCGAACTATGGTCGTAACAAATTATTGTATCTATATTTTTAGGTTAGTGTTAGGGTATTTGTAATGTTTACAGTCTATTGTATTTATTTCAGTTAGGTTAGTTTAGTAGTTAACGGGAAATGTTAACATTAGATTATATGTATTGTTTCAGTCAGATGTTTCCAAAGTTACACTTTATTACTATGAGGTTCAAAACCCATTAAACGTTAGTTTCATGGGAGATATTAACTTGACGTTTTAAAGACTTGATAGTTTCATGGCAATATTTATTATTTGTAAAACTTTATATTTTTTTTATTAGAAACAATTTCTCTTTTTCATCGCGGATTATTATATCCTATTGTATCTATATTTATAAGAGAATTGCTTTATCATTTATACATTAGCTTATATAAATATCAAAGTTTAATACCCAATATTGTACAAATTATCTGACTCTGAGTATTATCAAAATAAATGAGCCCTTGGGCTGTACTTGTTAACCTTTGTTAGTTCTTGTCTGATCTCAGACTACCTTTTGGTTAGGTCCATTAGACCTAGCCTTAGCTTTTCTGGTAAGACAAAAGGCGAAGCAGGATGACATGGCCTCTCTGTGATTACCCCTTTTTTTGTAATTTAAAACCGCGCTCTCTGTGGCAACTTGTTGAACTTAGGTTATGGGACTAAGGGACGGAAGGTAGCCATAGATGGCGGGGAATGGTTGACCCGAGGCTCCTAGGCTAGTGGCCAGGTGCACTGACCACTAAACCACGGGGCCGATCACCTCTTTGGTGGTTGGTCGTCTCGGTGGGTGGCCAAGGAACTTCGGAAAAATGGGCGGGGACCAAAATGTGTCAAGGCTTTTGTTTAGTTCTTTGGCATTACATTGTTGGAAATAAGCAACGCCGAATCTGCCTTAAATTATGAGCGAAGAATGACTTTGAGCATTAGATGATCCCTGGATAGGTCAGTGGTAGAATATTGGTGCGCTAATTCAAAGGTCCCGTGGAAAATTTCGAGTAATCATTCAAATACGAATGCAATGCACACATTTCTGGCGTATCTTGATTGTTTCTTTTCCCTTTTACTACATTTGCTTGCGTGAGCCGGGATCTGATTTGGGCGTGCTATGATGAACGCTATTAAGGTGGGATGGAAGGGGATGCAAGAAAAATCCAGTGTTTTTATAGTTTTTTTTTTTTCCAAAATAAAGAAAATATTGCTTCTATACATACATATAGTTTAATTTTCTTCACATTGTGATATAAACATTTCTTGAATATTTGTCAAGTGTGTCCTGGAATTTAATGACAATTTTTTCTCTTAATCTAAAAAGTTTCTCATCTAATGCCACTATATTAATGATATATATTCAGGAACTGTTGATATAACCATGTGAAGAAAATTAAACTCTATGTTTGTACTGGAGCAAATTTTTTAATCTATTTTAGCAAAAAAAGGTTTTACCATAAAAATGGCCTTTTCCCACGTCTTCTTCCATCCCATAAGGGCAGAGGTGAAAATGGGGGACAGTCCAATTTTAACTCAAATTGAGCTAGTACTTACATCTATAAGGCAATAATGAAACCGACCTTTCTAATGCAATTTAGATTGTGGTTAAAGATGGTTATGTCATATTTATAGGATTTTAAATGTAAAAGATGTTATAATGGAAAATATTTTTAATTGTTGACCTACCGTCATTTCCCCCCTTGTACTTTTCATATTATTTAATCGTAAACAAAATTTGTTTCTTTTGAAGAAAGAAAGCAGCGCTTTCAATGTTTACATAGATCGACAGCACCTGATATCGATACATTTAAAAACTCTAAAAAGAGCATTTAGCGTATGCTACTGTAATGTTGGTAACAGCATCAGCCGCAGCCGTATCTCAGACTCAGACGCAGGTGTCAGGAGGTGACGTGAACGAGCTGAGCGACCCTGAACCATCTACAGACCCACCTGTGAACTGTCTCGTCAGCGACTGGAGTGTATGGACGGATTGCAGCGTGACTTGCGGCGTGGGAATCAAGGAGCGTTTCCGCATGATCAAGGTCCGTATAGTGTTGACGTCACTAAGGGCAGGCCGATTCTATTAAATTCATTCGAATGACAACATTTCTTAGATGCATAGAGATTAAGTGAACTTTTGTCATTCTAAAGACAACATATTTTAGATGAATTAAAATTAAGTGAACTTTTGTCATTTTAGTGGGACTCATAGTATAGACCACCCTAATATTAAGTGGTTTTTGTTAATATATGAGAGGCATGGTCTCTCAATCCACACGATAAAAATAAACGTACTAATAAACCTAATAAAACCTTATCTTCAATTGATAGTCGGGTGGAAGTTTGGGCTTTGTTTGTAAAATAAAAAATATCTTTCTCTTGTAAGAATGGATTAAATGAGAGTGAAGTAAAATGTTTTTATTAAATAAAAAATGCTACTAAAATTCGGCTCTTTTAAGTCCTGTCCCATTACTATAAGTATGGAAAGTTTCAGCCTTCTAGGTCATCTAGGGGCTTCTGGAGGGCACAGAAAGACACATATACAATAATTAGCAAATCACATATTCTCTCGCTCACTCTTTCTCTCTAGCTAGATATATATAAATATATATAAAGTATAAAGTGACCTGAAAATTTACTGAGAGTTTTTGAAGTAAAATAATACTAAATTATGTCGTTAAATTGGCAAATTACATCAAATTCTACAAAAAATTATATTTCTATAATAGAATTAAAATTAAAACTTCAAAACTTTAATGCAGTCATTTACAGGTGTCTAGTAAAATAGTTTTTCTATCTTTATTCATTATCAATAAATATATTAAAATGGCTTCTCCATTACTCTATTTATGCAAATTTATATTTTGTGAAAATGTTATGGATATCCTTTTGACACGTTTTATGTTAGTTTCTGCACATAATTTTTTTAAATCTATCTTAGTTAAATCTCAGGTATTTTGAAAAATCACCCAAAATATCTTTCTTGTAAGTTACAATGGCCAAATGTAAAAAGTTTATAAAATAATTTGGTATGTTGATTTCTCACAAAATTATAATTAATTTTATTTTCAGTAATGTAGTTTCAATTAAACAGATTCTAATAAAAAGATAATATGTATTTTAAACAAATATCATGGCATGGATCCATATCCCGAACCTTTTAACTAAAGCTACAGCTATTTTGGTTGTTATTCATCTTAGTAAATTATGTTTATCGTCAGAGAGGAAGACTTCATTCAATTATGTACATTTAGTTTTTGGATGAACCATTATTTATTCAATAGTAGTATGTAAAATTGATTGTTTTATGTTATTATTTTCAGGAGCATCCAAGAAATGGTGGCAGGCCATGCCCGAAGCGTTTGGTACGTCGTAAGAAATGCCATGCTGGACAGTGCAATCAATAAACTGTATATTTTGATTTTAATACTTGGGTGTCATTCGACCAATTTTAATAACACTATGTGGCCTATTTTGAACTTTTATATTATTTCTACGGGAAATGATTTACTAAGGAAATATAAGTCTTTAATGTATGGAAAAAATTATTAAAAACAACAATAAGAAATTAATCTATTTATTTTATATAACTTAAATATAATAACTGTGTTAACGGCTGAAAAAAAAATTGCATTTTATGTTTAAGTTACCATTGAAAACAATATTTTACAATGGTAAACACAATGGTTTGCAAACTTCTTTTAGCCTGGAAGGTTAGTGGTCTTACCTCGCCTGATTGTCCATAGTGGAACCGAGTGAAGTAAGATTTCTGGTTTGGAAGGTAGGGTTCATAATTTATAATGATTCTGGGCCAACGGGGTTCGCCTTTATGACCCTTACCAGGAAGGGCGGGTTTCAAGGTCAATTTGGTATATTAACATTGGTTTAAAACTCTTCAAACGAGAATGCTGTTGGATTAGTTTAAATGTAACACACCCTTTATCCTAAGTATTAATATAAAAGTAACATTCTAGTAGAAAGTTTAGTATCTTGACAGATCCACTTCGGTGGTTGCATGGTCTAAATCACCACTCTCATGTTAGACTAGACTGCCGAAGATGGGGATACCAGGGTTCGAATTCGACTAGGTACACTAGGGGGTGGTTTTTCATTAATAGTTTTCACCCTCCACGCAAATGCACTTCCTCTAAATTAAACCTTAATAATCCCTAACACTAGTATATATATAGTACTATACTAGTACATAGGCGTATAAAACGGACGGGTAGCAAGACGTGGTACTGAAAGTATACGCCAGTTACATTTGATATATTTACACGCGAAGTCATGTTATCAGATTTAACCATTTTTTATAAATGATATCAATACATATTAAATGGTATTAGTAAAATAGTACTATTGTTGGTGTGAGCTGATTGAACTGATAATAAATAAGACGTGGAGAAAGACTTACCCTACCATTCCGACTAAAGGAACTTTTTTTTGTCGAATAGGTACACATCAATAGTTATCCGGGAAAGAGTGGGGGAGGGGGGGGGGCACAGGGAGTTAGTAGATGAAGAAAGACTAAGAAGGTATGGGCCTGTAATGAGAATAGAGAAAGGGAGGATGTCAAAGAAAATTATGGAAATTAAGTATGTGGGAAAAAGACGCGGGGGATAGGAGGAACAGATAAAAGGAAGTGTGCTAGTGAGAGGAGAAGAATGGAAGCAATTAAGCTAGGAAGAATAGTGGAGGGATATAAGAATATGGAGTCATTTTACTAAACTGACCTGGACACAGGCTGGAAACAGTTGATGATGATGGTGATGATGATGATGCTGACACATCAATATTTCAGATATTCAGTCATAAAATCTGATTTGATATAATTTTTTTAATGGAAACTGCCATTTTTATAAATAAACTCGTAAAATAAATGCCGTCTCAGAATAGAGCCTAAATTTAAAATAATTGTGAAGTTAGGTAAAATAATCAATAAAAAGTAATAATTGTACGAATAAACTATGCAAATGTTAATTAAAATAGTTGCATCAGGGCAGCAACCTGAGGGGGAGGGGGGAGGAAAAGGGAGCAATTGCCCCAAGCCTCACATTCCAGGGGGGCCATATTTCCACCAAAATTTATTAATTTCAATTACAATTATTATTCTAAATTTCGCATCAAATAGTATATAGATAATTAACAGCAGAAATTATTTGCTAAATGATAGGATTCCATTCCAGATTCCTGAAAACACTTGCTTTATGTAATTTAAGATTTACATTATTCGAGTAATGTGCTGCAGTACAGTAGAACACGCCACCGTTGTGCTACAACTGTCTGTCTATAGAAAACTAACAGTGCAATGGTGCAAAGAGGAATTTACTTTTGTTAACTTAATTGGATTGATTTTTTGCATTTAATAAAGTACAATATTTAATAGGTCGATTAAGATTCAATACAACATGAGAAATTATTAAGTAACAAAAGTACCGAGTACATATTAATGTATTATAACGGTTTAGTGTTAAAATTGAAAAACTTCCGTGAAAACAGGGTGTGAGGGGCCGCTCATAGTTTTTTTTTCTACCCCGGGTCTCACATTTGATTAAAACGACCTTGATATTCATCAATCTGTGAGAGTAATAAAGATAAAAATTAAAGGTTTTATTTAGTTCAAACTCACCTACAGCATTATTTTTTAACTCAATAAATAGTACCCTTTCCCTTCCTAGTTTACTCCCAATTTATCTTATCTTTGACCAAACCATCCAAGTCATTATCAATATAATAAGTTTAATAATATATTGTGTATGATACACAAAACCTTTATAGTTTTAAAATAATAACAATAAAACATTTTGAGTAGAACTTGGAAAATGTAAATGGTGTGGTTGATAATATTAAGTGCTTACAAATAAATAAATAACTTTAATTTCATGGTCCCCTACCACATTTTTAAACAATGAAACACTTTTTCTTTTTGGTTCCAACATGATATATGGTTAGTAAGATTTTCTATGACAAATGTAGAAGCTAATCTTTGTTCTATGTTTTCTAGTTAATGTCTATTTTTGATTTACTCAATGTATTACTAATAAAATAGAGAATGTTTATAGCGTTATAAAACTTCCAAGCTTACAATAAATATAACTTCTACACTTGGTCAAGGGAATATTATTATGAAGTATTTTCAGAATTTATAACAACCGCTAAGAAAATATTATATTTGAAAACTTACTTTTCCTTTTCTTAACTTGAACATAAATATTATTTGAATTTTTAGTAATTTTTTTTAGTATGTTGTTTTCGTATCTTCTTCAGAAATATTTCCTAAATTGTATAAAAAGATAAATATTGGTAAACTTTACGATACACCCAACATATATCATTCATCCACACCAGTAGCCTTTTGAAGAACTGTCACTAAACAACAAGTATTGATCATAATATATTATTTTTGGAGTTATGGTGAGCTTTGTGATTTTGTTTATAAAATTATATTAATTTTTCACCTAAAATCAACATGACGTATATGGTGATAGTTTTGTATCACCTTGAGTATGTTCATAAAACTGACAGACACTCAGCAAAGGCTTAACGTGTGCCTTCTGAAGGCACACAAGTGTAAATTCTTCAACATCTCAAAATATTAGCCATTTTTCTTGTCTTTTTGGTTGTTGATGAAATCACATTTTAATATCACTAATGTGACGTCAACTTTATCATAAATATTTGAGTTTTTTTTTGTAGTAGTAGTAGTTTTAGTTCTTGATTTCACTTTTAAATATTCTTCTTTATGTATTATGGTACACATTACTATTATTTTTGTTTTATATAAAATGAGTTAAAATATAGGTAAAAGTAATAATATATTATACATACTATTAACAAGGAATTGCAAACAAATATATAAGTGATTATTGTTTTCAATATAACACTATGAATATTTGAAACTTATAGCTAATATCATAAAATATATCAACAAATATTTTATATATCTGTGACAATAAAATAATAATTGATAAAATATATGTGAATTTTAATATAACTGGCGAACCTCTCGTTCGTAGTTCACATTTTCAGGCAATATTTTTAATACACACAATTGCTAAAAAGTAGTCAGCCTGCTGACTTACCAGCCTATGTAATTAACGAAACTAAACGATAGCATGGCTAATGCATTTGAAATAATATTTCACTAATTTGAAACTATTCTCTTATGAAAGAGAGTGTAAAATTTAACGATATGCCATTTTGTCTTCACTGCAAAAATATTTCACTTGCTAAAGCAGAGATAAACAATTAGGAAAAAGGTTTTTAGCTAAGTTTAAATGTTTAATTACTAATAAATTAGATAAAAAAGGGTTAAAATATCAAATAGCACGGAAACTTATTCAGTCTTTTAAATTAATGTTTCAAAATTAAAAATCAAAGTGAAATAGCAACTATTTATAAATGTATGTAGCATAGCTGGATATTATTTAAAATTATCTTCATTATAATTTTTTTAAATAACTTTTTTTTCTATCTAACGTTTATTTTGCTTTCTCCCCAATTTTACGCCTCTTTGCAAACGTATTATGTTAAATCCAGTGTCGAACAAAATATTGGTGTTTTAAGGATTTAACTCCTTCCTCTTTCCAAAAGTATTATTATTTACATAATTTTGAATACTTTGGCCAGTAGCCTATTGGAGTCTTAAGAAATTCATGGACCTACAAACCCAAATGTATTTTAAAAACTTCAAATGTTTCGAGAGGGACTTTTTGATACTAAAAAAATCTTTGATATTTCCTGTTAGGAAACCTCCCATTACCCACCGTGAACTGGGTACGACCTTGATAAATATCCTGAATACTACCTTTCCAATTGATAACATTATAAAGTCTTTAGATATACATTACCACCAATAGTATATTGAGGTTGACATGTTTAGATTACAATATTACAATATTACAATCAGAATGAATCCTTTCTTCCGAAAGTTGGAGGACTTTAAGAATATCTTCCTCGTAAGTCACCTTAAATGAAGCAGCCCAGTGGATTAGGTTCTGAAGAAAGTTAACAAGAATTTCCACAAGCGAGAATTCTGTGCAAAAATTGTGATGCATGACTTTGCATAGAGGTTTAAAAAGATACCCCTTTCTACAAATGTTTAAAAATTTCCCTCTTAGAATGGTCTACTGATGACGGGGAGATCGGGACTATGCCGGGTGGATCTATTGAAGATGGTTTTTCCTAAATATTCTACCACTCTCCTTCCAGGCAAATTCGGGTGGATTACCTCTAAAATGCTTCCTTCCTCACCCCAACTCCATTGTAGTAATTAACCAATATGTTTACAACCTGAACAGGTAGTAAGACGCGGTGATAAGAACACTTACATGTAAACGTTAATTTTATGTGAGCAAAAAACGTATATTTTTCGTTTTGTTTTAAACAACAAAACAAACCAAAAAAACCTAATAATTAGTAGGCCTAGTTATTGTGTTTCAATCAAATGGTATAAAAAGTAATGGCAAATACCTTAAACTAGATGGTAATTAAAAGCCACTGGGTGTAAAAGGATTTGAAACAATCCCTTACCCTGGACATAAAATGACGTGCAGCAGTGGGGGAAATGGATTTACGGTGCTTGTTGGTTCAGTCACACCTTGTAACTAACCTCACAGTGCTAACAAACTGCCTGTTTATCGCATTCTCAGTGGGCGTGATAAAATTTCAAGTATGCGCAGACCAGAGCTCTCAACGTGTGTCGTATTTAGTCTCGTTTGTGGAAATGCTTGACCTTATAACTTTTATTTCAAATTGATCAGAGTAATTCCAAAATGGCTTTACACTCGGTTGCATTTTTAACAGTCTAATGTTAGTAAAAGTTCCTCTTGTCTTGAACTGTTACCTGTGGTAATTAGCATACTGTGCAAGAAAGTTGATTAAATTTCTCATTTTCAAATTGTGTTAATAAAGAATATTTTAAATTGACAATCCAACATTTTAATTCAAGCAATGAGAAGTAAATAATTTTGAGTACCGTAATAAAAAGCACGAATTCACCAAAATGCTATTTAAATTTTATGTTTGCAAGAATATTGAAGACATGTCAACTCCCATTTTGTAATATTTTAGAAAAGCTATCAATTTATTATTTTCTTTGTTAAATATAGAAAGTTAAAGTTATTTATTGAAGTATGATTTAGAGATGATTCACAATACTGTTCACGAAGTAAATTCTTAAAAGGCCAATTTTCAGTTCATCGCATGGATATCGATCACGAATTCATTTGATTTAATGTTGTTAAAAGTATCTTACTTGGTCAATTATGTTTCTTATATAATATCATTTGAGAGAATAGTTTAAGGGGTATGAATTTTATCAAACAAAGTGTACCAGTCTGGATATAGAACTACTCGTATAAACCACAATATGTAAAAATACATCCCCAATTCACCTGGCCCGGGATTCAAATCCATACTTTTAAAGTCATTGTCGATAGAGGCAACGCTTACACAAAGTTCCCTGGTGGGTTGAGGTTAATTCAAATAGTGTTATAAAGTCAGAAGATATAGAATACAGACCTTTAGTCTTGTTAATGATGAATATGGGATTATTACAAATTAAATAACTATTTAGTAAATTTGAATAACCTATTTGTGGCTGTTCATCAAAAACTGCCTTGGTCCTCCAAATTTTGCGTCAATTATCTACATTTTAGTAGAGCTAATGCTTTAATTGTTTGATAATTATGTGTTTGAAAGCAGTAATTGTATTGCATACTGCTTGATTTTTAAAAATATTCCGTAAATGATATCAAGTGTGAAATAACTACAGTGAGGACAATGGATATTTCTATTTGATCTGAACACTAAATATATGTCACTCTTATCTGTGCGTTGTGATTTGTAATGCAATAGTTCTGGTAAATACCGTATTATCTATTTACAATCGCATTGTCAATTCGTATTATTTTTATATAAATATTTATATGTATAATAATCACCGTTCAACAACTATCCTCACGTTATAGTTACTGAGGAACAATGCTGACCAACTCATGGACCGACGTCTCCTCTAAGGCCTCACTAACGGCCTTGAGGCCGACAGAAGGCTCAACACTCACAGCCAGCCAGCTGACGTGTTGTTGTGCCCGCTGACGGGTTGTATGCCCGGGAGATTAGGCAGCACCATCACAGACCCGTTCCTCGGTTTAGCACCCCCACCCCCACCCCCACCCCCTTCAGCCCCTTGCGATCCGGAGGGTCTACTGTTGTTGTAGGAAGAGTTCGCGCTGGACGTGGCCAGAAGCGGTTCTCTAGACGAGGAAACCACCGCCGCGCCCGACCCGGAAGGATTCGTAGCCACACTCTCTTCGGTTGTCGATGGCGTCATCACCTCTTGAGGACCCTGGTTCAATTCCACAGAGGGTTGCTGGGACTGTACATGTTCATGACGTGGGGTTAGTACACTCGTGGGCTCTGAGGGCCTAGTAGGGACGCTCGCCGCCCTGACGAGCAGTTTCCTAGATACTTTACCGCAACAAACAGGAGGGGGCATCGGGTTCCCGGTTATCGCGACTTCAGCAATGTTCATGTTCCGCGACGCCGAAAACTTCTTCCTCTTCCGCCTCAGCGCGGCCAACCCGGTCCCTATCATACTCGTGTGTCCTCCTCCAGTCGGGGCGTCCGCAAGGCTCGGATTAGAGTCCGAGGGGGACTCGGTGATGTCGTCGGATGGAGGACTGTTGCTGTGACTGTTGTTTGTTCCTGCAGTGGCTGTTGCAGACGGAATCTTCAGAGCGGCTCCTGCCGATCAGGCGGCTGACTCTGCCGGATTTGGCCGCCTCGATCAGCGTACCCCACCGGCGCTTGTGGGAGGACCGCTTGTGGGTGAACCTGGGTGTGAGGCGGCCGAACACCCTGTGGGAGCTCGTGTGATCCAAGCTGCCTCCGGCGGAGTGCGTGTGGTGGGGAGACTTCTTAGGCGTGGAGCCTTGCAGTCCTCCGTAGATGCCCGACGTGGTGGAGCCAAAGAGGTCGTGGAGGTTGGGATGTTGCTGCTGGTGTTGGAGGTTCGCCATTATCTCGTCCACCGTGGGGAGCTGAGAGTTGTTGGAGGCGGCCGGGGCGATGTTGAAACCTTTCATCAGTCTTCTCTCTTTTTGGCGGTTTTTCTTTCCTCCTGAACCTAAAACATTTAAAAAAATTTAGTTTATCATTGTGAAATATAGTATAGTATCGTATAATTTATACGAAATGTACCCGCATTATGATGAAGGGAGAGTGATGGATACAGTCATTCATGTATCAAATTTACCAAGTACTCACAGAAGACCTACACTCTTAAAATTCTATTGGCACTTCAACCACAAATGTTGCACAAAAAATTACAAATACTGGATTGGTTTATTCAGTCATATAATCAAAAATAGATTTATAGATTTGGGTTTAAAAAAAATAGCCTGTCAGAATCAAAAGCATGAAATGGGATTAGCTCAGGCCAGGTTCCTTGCCTTAGTTACCCATAATGAGCTCAGACAGAGCCAAGAACGTGAAATGAGCCCAGTTTAGGTTCCTGGTTCCAATCTCCAATTACCCATAATGAGCTCAGACATAGCCGTGAAATGAACCTTTCACTATACATAATTAACGAAGACATAATCAAGAGTGTGAATTGAGCAAGGTTCAGGTTCCAGGCTTTTAGAATCGGACTACGGCAGAGCTAAGAACGTGATGTGAGCCAGGTTGAGATTATAGGCTCTAAGAATCAGACTCCAGCAGAGCCAAGAACGTAATGTGAGCCAGGTTCAAGTTCCAGGCTCTTAGAATCAGATTCCAGAAGAGCCAAGAACGTGATGTGAACCAGGTTCAAGTTCCAGGCTCTAAGAATCAGACTACGGCAGAGCCAAAAACGTGATGTGAACCAGATTCAGGTTCCAGGCTCTAAGAATCAGACTACAGCAGAGCCAAGAACGTGATGTGAGCCAGATTCAGGTTCAATCTCTAAGCACCGGACACCATATATTAAACACGGACATAATCAGGAATGTGTAGTGAATCTAGTTTCAGGTTCCCGGAGACAATCCACTCACCAGTCCCCATACCGGAAGCCGTGGACGTGTTCATGCCAGAGTTCTTGAGGATCTCGATGAGCTCACAGCGGAAGGCTGAAATATCCTGTTTGATCTCGTTGACGTCATCCTCTGTAACACCCTCTCCCTCAGCCTTGCGTTGCTCTACGGTCACGTAGCGACGCACCAGGTTACGCATAATGCTCTGCGTACCACAGGAAAACAACGTAGTGGTTCGAAACTGTTAATTAAGATCGTTCGCTGAGTTGTGAAAACTAATTTGGATAGGTCCATATTAACATGTTCTGTTTGTCTACAAAATTGTCTCTTTCTACCTACGTACATAACTAGAATGCTCAATTTGGTATTGTCGTACTTTGGGTGCGTTTCAAAAATGGGTGTATGAATTATATATGTGATAGTAACTACCTTAACCCTCCGACTATACATATATTGACACTGGGGTCTGCTAAATCCCATCTTATTTTTAGGTTCTTATTTTTATTATACTGTAAATTTTTCATTATTTTGAGGTAAATGTTTTTAATTTACATTTCTCAATGGTTTTGTGAAATGAAAATTCAAGTATTAATTTAAAAAATATTTTTTCCACCTAAAGTTGATAAACTTACAAACTTATAGATTAAACATACATTATATATTTAAAAAATTAAATATTAAAATATTAAATGGATTTTGTAACATTTCAGTAAATTAAAAAAAAGAAATGAATGTTCAAAATTAACATAAAACATACATTTTATATCTGGTAGTTTTTTTGTATACTCAATTATACTTGGGTAGAGTGTATCAACCCACCATTTATTTGACGAACTGGTGTTTAATGACCTCTAAAATAGCCGAAACATGTTTGCAGTGATGCCAACATAGAGTACCAGACAATAAATGATCGTATGCTAAGTGAAAACCAAAACCAGAAACAAGAAACAATTTAAAATTGCATGGGATCTCATGGACCCCAGTATACGGTCGGAGGGTTGACTATAGTTAGAAGTGTACATAGATATACTGTTATTCTGATAGGAAGGATCTTTTAGAACGTACAAACATATCATTTTGCGGTCAGTATAAATAATAGTTTTTCTTTAAGGAGGAAGTGTACGGGGCACGAATTAAGGTAGGTGTTTTTGTAGTTTTTATAAAAAATAAAAAATAAATCAAATATTGCTCCAGTAGAAACATTGAATTTAATATTCTTCACATAGAGATATCATAATTTGTTGAATATCTCTCAAAAGCATAGCGGCATTAGAAGACAAACTTTTTAAATTGATTTATTTGAGATATTTAACGTACAATTTCTAAACCGACTTAATATATTAACCCACTAGAATTTCTATGAGCGAGAGTGAAAGGGCCTAACAATTTTGTCTGGAAAAGTAGGTAGCTTCTGATATTTTCCTGGATTATTTTACATGTCACAATCGACATGGGACCGATGCATTTACTTCCCTTCCGAAGGAAGTTGTGCTATGGAATTTTACCGAACAAGAGAAATCCATCGACCCCAGTTGGGTTTGAACACACGAACGTTGGGTCACGAGGCAAGCACTTTACCCCAAGACAACCGTGGTCGACACATTTTTAAATTACAAGAAAAATTATGTATACATTCGTGGAACTATTGATATCACCATCTAAAGAAAATCAAACTCTCTGTTTCGACTGGGGCAATATTTAATTCACTTTGACCAAACAAATTTTGTTATATAAACTACAAAAACATTTATCTTAACTCGCGTCCCCTACACAACCACATTACAATTATTATTTAATAATAATGTAATAACTAATAATAAGTGGCATGCATTTATATGTAAATATATAAAACTTAATATAGTAAATGTTATAACCATCATAAAAGTTCCCTCCTATTTAAATCATACTTTAAATAAAATAAAAGAGATGTGAATCAAACAAGATATTTAAAAAACTACTTTATATCACAAACTGATATGTGAGGGCTGTCCACATGCTCAGCCTTGGTAACTGAATTAAGTTCAAAAAAGTGAAATATAACGGTCTGGACGCGGGAATACAACTCGGAAGTGCAAACCCAAAGGTCCGGGGCTCAATCCCCTTGTCCAGCTCATCATTTTTCACTTAACAGAGTAAGATATAATATATTCTAAAAAATGCGCTAACTCGTAAGGTTATAAAATAACATTCAAAGTTTTCCAAAAGTGTAGTACTTGATCAAGCAACTTAAAAATGGTTTTAGAATGATCAAAAAAATGTTTTTAACTGTAAATTCACTATCGAACTCGTAAACATTTAAATTAGCAAGGTTTATGATTATGTTGGGTTTATTTTTTCATTCTAAAGGGAAAAGTGGTTTTAAGTTTATTAGTTTAGAAAATAAAAACCGGTAAGTTTGTCTTAATTAATGCTTTTATTCGGGATACCAAGGTCTGAAATTTTCTACTTGGTATTTTTTCTTACCTTCTCAAAATTATAGTTTGTGGATTTTTATTTAAACTTGATCTTCCATGACAAGTATTATTATTATTATTATTATTATTATTAATGTTTTCCCCCACGTACATCTATCAATCCGAGATGTACGATTTTAACAGTACGTCTTATTACTACCCGTTCGAGCTAAGCACATACATACTAATTAAAATGATGTGTTAGGGATGAAGATGGTTGAATTTAGAGGAAATGTAAAAATGTTTGCGTGGTGGGAGAGTGTAAAAGCACATAGGAAAATCTATCTTCATTACACCCGACCGGGATTAGAAACCCAATCTCCCCGTAATAGGCAGTGTAATCTAATGAGAGTGTGACATCTTACACCACGTGGCCACCAAAGAGGGTGTGTGTATGCTAATCTAATAAAACAATTAGGGTAGGGATAAGTCAGGTAGAATTCATAAGAATGGTACGCAAATTTTTACGGAAGGAGATTGGAAAACTATTAAGGTAAACCGGCCTTATTATACCAAGCCAGGGTTCAAACACCAGCCTCCTAGTCTTTGGGAACAATTTTGACATTTAGTCCTTTTCCTCGATGGTTAGAAACATAATATATAAAAATATTTATTCAAAACATCATAGTGTTACATTCTGAAAATAGAAAAATGACACCTGGACACGGGAATCGAACCCGGGACCTTCAGCTTAGTACGCTAATGCTCTTACCACTGAGCTATCCAGGATTCGTCCCGTGCCCATGGTCATTCTTCACTCATAGTTTAAGGCAGAGTCTAAGATGGACGTGCGGAAGTCGTCAGCTTATAAACATGTGATTATCTAAGATCACAGCCATCAGACAACGCAGCCATTAGCGACTCGGTAGTTGGCATTTTGCAGCCATTCGACATTTATATGTATAATTGTACAGGGTTTGCATATATTGATGAAACAAATAGCCGAAACTATTGTTAATGCATTTGTGGAATGCCAGACCTCCACCGTGGTTCGGATTCCACGTTAAACTGTAGGACCTCCATTTCATCTCACAATCACCCTACCATTACACATTAGCGCTAGTGCGTATAACCCGAACGGATAGTAAGACGCGGTGATAATAATAATATTAATAGTAATAATAATAATATAGGTAGATTTAATTATTTTCGATCTAGTTGAAACAACATCGATTTTAACGCAGTGGCAGCACAAAGGCTCAAATAAAATTATTTGTAGTTCTTATTTAAATAAGTACTTTAGTTATTACCATATACCATTTGAATGACATTTAAGTACTAAGAGTGGTATTAAATCGAACAAAATCGGCAAGAAGTTACAATTATATTTTAAATAATAATTATATAACCACTGTGTTAGTTAATTATTTTAGATGTTTTTAATTCCTAAAAAAACACTAAAAAATGTATTCATTAGATTCACTGTAATATTTGAATTTTAAACTCGTTTTTTAAGAATAAAAGCGTTTAGAATAGTTGTTAGACTATAGTTATTCTTATAAACTTTTTTTTTTTACTTACATTACACTTTATGCACATCTGTTTATAACAATTATAAGGGACGCGTTAATTTTAATTAAAATTATTTGAAAAGAAACAGGATTTCACTTATGTACAGCACGACAACACCAAATATCTGTAACATGCAGTTTAATGCAACAAATATCATGCATTTACAATCATGTATGAACTATTTTGTTAAATTTAAATCAATTCATAAATTATTATCCAAGCTTTTTATTTTAAATAACACATTTGATAACATATCAAAACATGCATTAAGTACATGGCATATTATATTATGGTTCAACGTATTAAAAACGTGTTAAAATTGTAATGTCATCTAAAAATTTAATATTCATTATGTTGCTCTTTTGTATTTTTATATTATTTACTGTTCTGAAGTTCATAAGTACTTTTTATGTTATCGTAATATACGTACATAATATCATGTTAAGATATTACACTTTGATATTTAATAATTCATTAAGTATAATATGTTTACCCTGCAAGGTAGCTGTCTTGCCTTGGCAGATAAGTTCATGGCTGAACAATAGTGAAACTATGTAAATATGGAAGAAAGTAACGCTGTAAAATTTAGTGTATACAGTGAAACTCGGTTAGACCAAACCCTGGTAGTCCGAAATTACGTATAATCCAAACACACTTTTCGAAAAACGAGGGAAAAAAAAAATCAAGTCAAATGAAATATATATTTTAATAACAACCTCAAAGTTAAAACAAAATAGTAAGAAACAGTGATATTTGATAATAAATACTTAATATTTACATTTTGTATTCAACACAATATTATGTTTTCCTGTAACTAAAAATAACTACAGTAT
>CABFVX010000670.1:136087-193950 GCA_902151425.1 Timema shepardi | reverse complement strand
TATATATATATTTTAGCACCGCGTCTTACTACCCGTTTGGATTATACGCTTAAGTACTAATTACGCCAATGGATGAGGAATTGGGAAGGTTGAATTAGAGGAAGTGAACCCGCATTTGCGTGGAGGGAGAGTGTAAAACCATTTAGGAAAAACCACCCCCCAGTTCACCCGACCGAGATTAGAACCTTGATCTCCCCGTCCTCAGCAGTTGAGCTCAGCACGACTAGCGCGTTAACCAACTACGCCACCGAAGCGGGTCAGTATATAATTAAACTAATTAAAAATTTAAAATTCGTGAAAATACCTTATCCCTGTATTCTCCCGCTTAATTCGAATTTTTCTATAATCCGAACCAGCTCCGGTCGAGATTAGTTTAGATTAACGAGGTTCTCGTGTATTATGGGGGATGTATTATTACAATTACGGAGATCAGCCGTCAACGAGTCAGATTCGAATAGATTGAAAAACGAAACTTGGAAATGGGACTCGAACCCGGGTACCTTTGACTTAGCGCAACAATGTTCTATCACTTAGCTATCCAGGAATTGTTCCGTGTTCAGTGTGTCATTCTTTACTCATATTTAAAGACAACCGAGCAGTAGCGGATTTAGGCTTAGGCTCGTGAGGCCCGGGCCTAGGGCGACCAATTTTGAGGGGCGCAAAAAATTTTAATTGAAATAATTTATATTTTAATTACAAGCAATTTATTATTAATTCTATATTTAATTGTTATGTTAAAAAAATAAATGTTTAATTTATACCTGAATTAGATTTCTTATTATTATTGTTATTATTTTCATTATTTTATACACACACACACATTTATGTATATATATATACATATATATATACATATATATACACATATATATATATACTGTTACAAAAAAAAAGGCGCCATATTGTCTCGGGCCTAGGGCGTCCTCAAACCTAAATCCGCTACTGCAACCGAGTCGTAGGTGGCTGTGATATCGATGTTAGCTACACGTCCATCACAATAAATGCCATAGTGAAGAGAGAGCCTGTAATTTGAACTAACCCTAGATAGCTCAGTGGTAGAGCGTTGACGTACAAAGCCAGATCCCGGGTTCGATTAACTTTCCCAGTGGTTTTTTTTCTTCTTCAAATTATTCAAAACTATGTAAGGTAAGGTTGCTACCTTTCAAGGTTAACCAAATTTTCATTAATTAAATTATTCAAGTAACACAAATTAATTTGATCAGTAATGATAAAACTTAATGACTCAAATCACAAATCCTTTAAAACATCAACCTTATAGAAATACTTAAATAAATTTAAACAAAACATAAAGATGGGAGTTGATTGAAGATATATCCTGACTTTCTTAAGAATTTATATATATATATATATATATATATATATAACAGCTAGAATAAGCTAATAGCTATAATCTAACGTAATAATACGTGAAGTGACGTTATCTTCGGCTGTAACTTTTGATAGATAGTATCAATAACTATAAAACAATAATAATAATAATATAGTAAAATGTTATAAATTTTACAGCAAAACATTTGTTTGTGTTTGCTAAAAGGTGCTCCAAACTTCTTTTCTTATGAAAATCAAGATGTATAACTATAACATGCATTAAATCAGTGGCTTTAAACCGGTTTCCGGTTGCGCACCCCCCATTCTTAAACCATTATTTTAAATACCACAAGAGTTTAATTTAAATAAATACATAGTTATTAAGACCCTTTTTACTCCTTGAGTAACCCACTTGGGTTGCCACATGGCCCAATTATTATTATTATCACCGTGTCTTACTACCCGTTCGGGTTGTAAGTACTTACGCTAATGTGTAATGGTAGGGTGATTGTGAGATGAAATGAAGGACCTACAGTGGAATCCGAACCACGGTGGAGGCCTGGCATTCCTCACATTCACAATATGTATTGTCAGAGGTGAAGGGAGGGTTTGGTAATCAGATAAATCTTTGCCGGGACCGAGGATTGAACCCCGGCCGCCAGCATAGAAGTCTGACACCTTACCCCTAGACCACCATGTCACCTCACATGGCCTAAGGCGTAAATCTCAAATTAGACTATACTGCTGATGACGAACAGGTCAAAATCTCTGTCGGGTGTATTGAGGGTGTTTATTTCTAAATGGTTTTCCACTCTCTCTACACACAAATATGTATAAACACCACTTCTAAATTTAATCAACTTGATCCCTAGCACATTAGATTAACTAGTATGTATGCTTATAATCCAGGCGGGTAGTAAGACCCTGTGCCAAACAAAAATGTCTCGGGTGAATCTTATAAATGTTGATGTAGGTAAAATCTCCTTCTGTTTGACTTTGACAGTTCAATAATCTTTGCATCTTCGAAATATTTCTAAGGAAGAAGAAAATGTCAGTATATTGGGAAAATATTTGAAATAACTCACTAAATATTACATATTAAAAAAAAGTTTAAAGCAATTACTAAGTAGTATTTTAACATCCTTTTTTTATTCTTTAAATACCCATTTTTATCTAGATGTAAATAACGAACAGTTAAAAAAAAGTGTTATATGACAATAGTAAAAACCTTATCTTCGACTTTGTTTAGCATGTCTTAAGCCTCTCTTAGAATTATAATTAGTATTAAAAAAACCTTCACAACCTCCTATTTATTACCTAATTCAGGAATAAAGTGTGTTATTTTGATTAAAACACTTCAGGTATAAAATAACCTATTGCGTTTTTATATATCAAGCTACAAAAATAATTAAACTAATTTTACCTCAGTAAATATTTTTAAAAACTTCACTCAAGCCAAATTTACTAATAGCTTAGGCATAAAAAGGGATATTACATAAATGAAAACATTGAATCCATGTTTTAATGAAATTACATAAAATACATTAATAATGATAACTAATAAAACACAGGACGTTTATTAAAGACTACAAGTTTTTTTTAAAATTTACGTTATAAATAGGTTAGCTTGGAGTATAAAACTAATATTGCCATTATTAAATTAGGTTCTTGGATCCGTAATAAATAGGCCACGGATCCCCGCGGGTGCGCGTGTCACAGGTTGAAAACCACTGCATTAGATGGGAGACTTTAGTAAGGAAAATAACTATTATATGCATTTTATCAATTTATTGATAGAATGTTTTAACTCTAGTTAGCAAAAACATATAAAATAAAATGTTTTCACATTGTTCCCCACTTCATTATGAAGAACCACTAGAAAATATAATTATGCTGATAGTAGATTTAGTTAACCTATTAAATACAAATATGTTAAAAAATATCTTAACTTATTTAAAACACATTATAAATATCGTGAGCTGAGTTGGGGAAAAAATGCGTTTCTAATTTTTACTTACTCTCAATGTTGAAATGTCATTGCTGAACTTCACATCGAAACATATTTGAAACAATCACTAAAATTTCTGTGTATTTATTCAAAAAATTAAATCTACTTAAACGTCTCATTAATTTGGACAATTTCAAGTATTGAATAATTTTATTTGAACCTCTACGTGGATTTGAATAATAGAGTTTTTTTTAGCACCGTGTTTTACTACCCGTTCTGGCTATGAACTCATGTACTAACGAGATAGTAGCGCCTTAGCGCATGCAGCCACCGAATTGGATAATAATATAATTAATTAGAATCTCGCGTATTCAGGGTTAATGAAAAGGAGTTTTTTCTCCACCTTGTCTCAATACCCTTTCATGTTATACTCTTACATATAAATTACATTAGTGTTGTAAGGACGAGAGATAAAATGTACCCACGTTTGTGTGAAAGTAGAGTGGGAAAAAAATGTAGGGGTAAAATTCTTCAAATTACAATTTACCGGGATTTGAACTGGTTACGAACTGAAAGCGCACATACCGATTTTGTATACCTGCTCTGGAGTATATGAGAAGCGCATAAGGTAAATCTATCAAAAGCTCGCCATTTTCATTGCTTGCTGTCTCTGAGCCTAATATGGTAACACCATTTGATGGTTTGTTCACGAAAGACACATACCTAATTCAATTTGAATTGTATAGTGTTTGCATTCCAGCTAACCCAACCTAATCCTGTAGTTTTATTATTTTACTGTAGATTATGTAATTATTCTAAGATTAAAGGGGTCGTTTACAATACATGTTTGACATGCTACCACGTTATATATATATATATATATATATTATCACAGCGTCTTAAAGGGCGTTTGTACTATGCTTTTTGTGCAACTACGCCTACAACTGCACAGGCCCCAAAAAGTAGTTGTGGGCCTAGCCGCCGGAAAGTGCAAGTGCTCCCCATAATATTTGGAAAGCACGTTACAACACTACTGCCTCACAGTCGCTTGAGAACGTTTTAAGGTGGTGTCATTGGTTTGTATAGTTGTGTTTTCCGTGAAAATGTTTTTATTTTCCGTGATGAAGTGGGTTGAAGAAAAAACAATTGATTTTACCAATGATTAATTATCGCAGACATCCATTTTTGTGGTAGTCATCACACGCCGACTATAAAAATTGCGTCAAGCGTAAAGATGCGATTCAGTCACTTAGTGAAGTTTAAGACATGAATTATAAGGCTGTGTTGAACAAAATTAAGAACCTTTATTCAAATTTTTACCAGGAATATTTGAAAATTATGAAGAAAAGTAATACAGGTTGTGTGTGTGTTGATGAAACTGTGTAGCGTGTTAAACCTGTTATTTAACACGAACAGTAACAAATACCTTGAATATATTTAACACGATGAATACAAGAGCTGATATATTCTAATAATGTTTGGCAAATATTAACTCACGGTAGATCTATGTTGCCTGGAAAGGTCTAAGCACCAGGAAAACTGGTCGGGACTATGCCGGGACCATCAGCTAAACGACATCTTACTCACAGGCCCTGCTTCGAAAAAATGGAAAATATGTTTTTCTCTGGGCTCAGCACCATCTACGAGTGCTAGTGGTCATTCAGCGCAATTTCACAACTTAACCCTCTTCCCCCCTTGGGTGTCTTGATGCAAACCTTTCTCGAGTTAGTCAGTTCTGTTTGTATATAACCGGCATTCCTCGCTTCACATATTGTATTCTATTTTATCAATTCGACGGACATCGGACGTTAATCTACATCGACGAAACAAGTTACTGGTTACCACGATGTGTGAGGCGTTGGTCTCTCCTCTTCGTCGCAGATGAAGCCTCGTCAGAGACTATGAGTATTTGGAAGTTAGAGTCAGCGTTGGCGTTTTGGTATTCATTTGTTATGTCCCTATGGCATAGTTTTTTTTGTTATTCAGGGAATAAGACCAATTTTTTATGCCCGTAAGGCATAATGGTAGTCCTAACGTTGTTTTTCTATGTCCATATGACTTAGTTTGTGTGTCAATATGTCTGACTTGTTTTACTATACCCACAAGGCAGTTTGGATTGTTAGAGTTCTAATTATTTATTTATGACCATATGACATATTTTATGTGTCAGAATATAGTACTTGTTTTCCTATGCCCATAAGGCATAGTTTAGAATCATGAGCTTTATGCTCTATGTATCTTGGTCCATACGACATGATTCAGTATGTCAGTGCTTACGACTTCTTTTACTAAAGTCCTTAAGACATTGTTTTATTTAGCTACTAAGGAATATTCTTCACACCCTAAACAGTGTGGTCTTGTTTAGGATCACTTAATGAGTGCAATTAGATTATCTATCACTTTGTTCAATGACCTAATTTGGTCAATGACAGAGAACAATCACTATTATTTCTTTCTAGTGTATTTATTTACGGTGCGCAACCAGTGGGAGCACTACTTGTGCGTATTAGTGGCCCACGGTGATAGTGTTTTGTCTCTAGTCTCTTTAGGCACCGTTTATATTGAGTAAAACAAATATTGTGGGTACTAGCTATTGTGTGCCCAAGTTAGGGTGGAAGTATCAATATACTATTGAATGTCTAGGCAGTACTTGCTCAGGCGTTCGTCCGGCCCGACTTACGGCGGTCGGGTGCGCTCTGGGCCCGTACACGTTTAATATAAATGAGCACTAGACTGTCTTTTCCACCTTCCGGTACTGACAGAGCTGTAAAAATCCTGTCGGGGCGCCTCCAGGAGGCGGCCCCTGGGCAATGTAACGGACGGGGTCCGGCTTAACTAAGACCCAGACAAGGTCATCTGTGTATGAGGAGGGGGATACTCCCTTCTAGACACAGACTAAGTGTTCGGTAGTGAGTACCCGTTTAGCGGGGATAGCTGGTCAGGTCACCTCCTCGAGTGTCCCCCCGCTGGATAACTCCGGGCAGTTTGGTCTTGGAAAGGCTGGGGCGGCAGCAAATAAGGTGTGCGAGACAGAGAGAACTGATATTTTTTAGAACGAAAGTTGAGGAGACAGCTATTCAGACGCTGAGCTCCTGACTTCTCCCCCCTCCATCCGATTCCAGTGGAAGGTTTTTTTTCTCTCCAAGTAATCCAAGGAAGGCTGACATGGAAGGGCTCGTACGTTTTTTTTGGGGTGCCCGAGTACCCGGAATGGCACCAATGGACTTCTGTCCATGTCCGGTGAAAATGTGCCGGTCCCTATGGGAATCAGTGGTTGCACTGTTAGGGGCCTCCGAGCCCAGGTACAGTGTAGCTTGAAAGCCCTTCCGGGGGTCTCTTCAGAGATTTAGTGGATTACAATGTCCAGGCAGTACTTATTAGGAATTGAACGGCCATATTAATTTAACCACATAGATGCCTGATAGATCACCATTTAATATTTGTAATATGATAGTTCTTCTGCTAGGAGATTATTCTCGGGTTTACGTAACTCTCAATAGAGTTAACTCAAGCTAGCTAGCTTATATAACTTCTTTCATAGTAACTCTATAAAATTAAGACTTAATAACCCTTGTTTTCGTTTACTATAATTTCACTATTATTCATGAATAGACCTTTCAGGGCTTGTCTGGGATTGTCTAGGATGGATTGTCTTTATGTATTTTGCCTAACCTTATATTATTTTTTGTTGCCTATCTTTGACTGCCGCTGTGCTGAGGCAGACGCTCCTCCTCAGGAGAATGAGCGTTGATCCTCACCTTAAGGGTTACTAGGTGACCTGGTGGTCTAGAGGTAAGGTGTCGGACTTATGTGCTGGGGTTCCGGGGTTCAATCCTCGGTCCCGACACAGATTTATCTGATAACCAAACCCTTCCTTCACCTCTGACAAGACGTGTATTAATCACAACTTGTGAATGTGTGTAATGCCAGGCCTCCACCGTGGTTCGGATCCCACGTTAAGCTGTAGGTCCTTCATTTCATCTCACAATCACCCTACCATCACACATTAGCGTAAGTGCGTATAACCTGAACGGGTAGTAAGACGCGGTGCTAATAATAATAATAATAATAATAATAATAATAATAATAATAATAATAATAATAGAGTTACTAAACTAAACTATATGTTCAATCTTACTTCTGTTAGTTCCTTGTCATCAAGGAGCTTATTTATATTCCTGCCTATCGGAAAGTATACGTTCGTGGTAACTGAATAAACTTGTCTTAAATAACTATGGACCTCTTTGATCTAATGTAATTCTATTTCGCTTGTTTACATTTAAATAATCCGATATGTTAAACTAATATATTTCTCTAATGCCTCATCCCTCCCAAACGCTCATTTAATTATTGTTTGTACGAACTCGTCACTTCTTCTATTACATGGGAGAAGCGATGATTCAACTGTTTACTTCATCGCGGTTTGCATACAAACATCCGTTGTTTATAATCGATGGAGGAGGAGGAAAAGAGAAAAGGATAAATCTCTAAACACAATGACGCATGGAAAGAAACGCAAAAGTGAAAACAGGTCGAGTTGCATGAGGCAAGATGCAAGAGGCATGTTGAAAGACGCACCTAAAGAGGCATGCCTCTGCGCATTTAGTGTTGCATGAAATAAGGTATAAGTTTAAATGTAGCTTAACTACCTGTTCGGGTTGTATGCCTATATACTAATTACACTAATATGTTAGGGATTAGAAAGGTTTAATTTAGAGGAATTGCATCCATATTTACGTGGATGTAGGGTGTAAAACCAAACTCAGTGTACCCGACCGGGACAGAACACCAGTCTCCCCGTATTCGAGAATACAATCCAACACGAGAGTAGCGCCTTAGACCATGCAGCCACCGAAGTGGGTGCCGCATTGTTCAGTTGTTTTTTCCCTGCGCACTTTTTCTAAACAAGGTCTAGGTGAGCTTTTGATGTACCGTTTCTTCCTCTTGAGTGCTTTTGACGTTCTCAGATTCGAACCCCGACCTCTTCTGTCTTGTGCAACCTAGTTTGTTGCGAGAGTGATCTCTCTAGTCCATTTGACCACTTAACCGGGAAGAATTTTGCTGCTTTCCGAATAAAATTGGGTCTTGAGTTGAATTATCCACCGTTCACATAAAAGACACGTCTTGTTGTGCTGATACGAAATGTTACAGAATGGCACTTTGAGCGATTCTGCCGACTTTTGTTGACTTTCCAATTTGTCCTCTCGGGCGATGCTAATATTGTCTTACAACATTAAAGTAAGTGTTGTTTAAATTCTTTCATAGTTAGCTTATCAAGTGTTTGAATCTTTAAAGGTTTTTAAATAAATACTTTGTGTTTAAAATTTCCATAACAATAATTATTATTGGCTGGAAACGTTTTACGGTCGTTCAGATGGGAAAATTTTAGAGCGAGAACGTCTTATCTCACGATAATTTCTTGTATAATTAATACGAGATATAGTATTATAATAAGACCAATATATTTGTGTACAATTAAAGGGATTATTCTGCAACAAATAAATAAAAAATCGTGTATTTATTAAATTTGTGTCAAAAAGAGTCGAAACACTTTTTAACTTTAGTTGGTCAAAAATTAGGATTTATAAGAATACTCTGACCCAGTCAATTAATTGAGTTAATAGCCACTTCGGTGGTCGCATTGTTTAAGGTGTCCCTTTCGAAATAGACTATACTGCCTATGACTGAAAGATCAGGGTTCGAAGCCCTGTTTTGTTACTGAGGGCGGTTTTATAAACGGTATTAGACTTTACCTCCATGCAAATGCGGATACACTTAACCAAAATCCAAACTTTCTCACCCTTGTTATATTAATTATGTTTTTAACCCGAACGGGTAGTAGACTTGGTGCTAAAAAAAAGAGAGTTAGTTAAATAATAATTTATTTAGGCTACAGTTTTAATATTCTAGCCCATTAAATTAGTATATTACTGATGTTAAAAAGGAACCTATCTCAACAGCACCTGATACATTACAAATAGTGAATTACGAATCACTTAAAATTTATATACTTTCCCACCCCGTTGACATGAAAATTAATTCCTAAACGGGATTCGAAACAGGGTGTTCCCTAGTTGATCGGCTGACGCCTTAAGTAAATGTCTTACACAATTCTCCAGAGAACATCCTAGTTATTTAATTGAAATACGCATTTTTTTAAAGGGTTGAATTCATGCCTACAGGTAAACAGAGGAATTGCATTTCCAGAAATCTGAAGGATTGGGAAGGGGGAGTTAGGAAAGAGTTGAAGAAGGGATTAGAGTGGGTTTAGGAGGGGTAAAGGAAGAAGGGATTGGAGGGGGAACTTAAGGTGGATTTGAGGTAGATTGGTGAAGGAATAAGATACGGAAATGAAGAGGGTATTGTAAATGGGATTTGAGGGTAGATTATATAAGGATTTGAGGGGAATTGGAGGGAGAGGTTTGTAGATAGAAATCATGAGGGGATTGTAGGTAGAATTGGTGGTGAATTAGAGGAATAATTGGAAAGAGATTTAAAAGAGGATCAGAGAGGAGTTGGGAATTGAGAGGGGATTGGAGGGGGATCGGAGGGGATTTGAGGGGGATTGGAGGAGGGATTGGAAGGAGATTGAAAAGAGGATCATAGATGATATTAGATAAGATATTGGAGATGCAAATTAAGGGTGGATGGGAGAAGGGATTGGAGAGGGATTAAAGGGGAGATTGGAAGGGGGATTGTAAAACGATAAGTAAGAATGGGGTGGAGCTTGTTTTGAATGATAAGGTTCACAAATATGTCAATACGTATACAAGATTTTTATGCATCACACTGAAAGAATACACACTAACTTACCTGGAAACGAAAATCACGTTCACTTGCCTGTTTCGCCTTCCGCTATAAGATGATTTTAGGGAAAGAAAGACCGTCAAAGTTAGGAGGATGCTTACAATAAGGTAATTGATTGTTCTTTAATAAGAAAAAAAGAAGCATTGGCTGGATCAGGGTGTACGTTTCTCAAGAATGATCCTATTGTTCAATTTGATTCATAACATTTGGATGAAAAGGTAACAAGTTTTTTTTTAAATTAACGAATCGGGGACATTTTATGAATTAAATTGTACAAATATTACATCAGTAAATAATGCATCATATCAACAATTATAAACAAGGGATACATTTTAATTACATTTAACATAGTTTAAAAGTGACACCTAGACACGAAAATTAAACTCCGGTCTTAAAGCAGTACACCCGACCGGGATTCGAACCCCAATCTCCTAGTCACTGGTGATACAGTCTAACACGAGATGGATACATTAGATCATGCGATAGCCGAAGAAGGTTATAAATTATTGTTGATATTTCTTAAAGTTATGGCTACTAAAATAAATATAATTTTAATAATGTTCATATTTGATATGGTAAGAAGTAATAAATGACAAAGTTATGCATTATTTTTTTTTATTCCCTTTTCCTTATTTGATATTAGCTTAGTCTTCTATGCCGACATGTTTCGGTGTTATTATTGATGTTAAACCATCTTCAGGTCTTATTTTTGAAACATAAGATATTCTGTTAAATACATATTATAAGAACGTTTGTGAACATTTTGAGTTCTTATATTTTCACAAACTTTCTTATAATACGTATTTAACAGAATTTCATTTTTATCTTAAATAGGACCTGAAGATGGTGTAACATTAATAAGACCAAAACATGTCATGGAAATACTAATATATTATCAAATAAGGAGGAAGGAATAAAAATAAATAATATATAATTTTATCATAAATAATGTATTTTTTTACTAGACAAAATTATTAATAAAGATTTAATTAAATATAATTCAGTTAAATAAATATACTAAGGGGGCATGACACGTACTGTATATCCGTTTATCCTTTAATATATTCTTAGAATTAAAAAAAAAGGGTATTATGGGTGTTAAGGGGCTCACGTAGAAACGAAGTGGAGGTGAGACAGTTACTAGGTGAGTCCAAAAACTCACCCTTATAGTGCGCATGTGTTCTTTCTTGGCCGCTTTAGATCTCCCGCATAGTTTCCGGTTCACCCACTGTATAAAGTACCAAGCGCTCTTAGGGGTGGGGATGATGTTGAAAGGTGGGGGGACGGTACCCCCTTCTTCGAAATAGCTGATCCAAAGTTTACTTCGAGCAAACTTCCACTCCACGTCAGCTCTTTCCTGTTACCAACAAAACCAAACAAACTTGTCATCAAAACAATCTCAAGACTAGGACCGCCGGAACTACAGTCCCATTTTCATAGTAGAGGTCTATAAATAGTTTTTTTTTCGGTCAACATCAAGTAGATTTTACTAATTTTTTTATAATTTCCCTTAATTCTTGATGGGACTGCATCAAAAGCTTCGTTATGCCGGCTATTTGACGCATGGATACGTGAAAATAAATCTAGTACTTTTCTAGCCGTCAGGCCCTTTCTATGAAAATTGGACTGTAGGTGTGTTAGGGTATAATTTACACCCAACAGGGAGATATTGGTTCAATTCCTAGACAAATTTATGCACACGAATTGCTGATGTATTACTTTACAATTCTTTCTTTCAGTTTGTAATGTTCTTTTATAATGATAGATAAAAGCTATAATTTTATTTTTATAAAACGAGAAATGGTCTAAATATGAGATTCTTTGAGGTGCCAACATGACATTTGTTATCACAGGTCAAAGTTAGGACTAGACGTGTGTAGTTTATAAGTGTCTAACATGCGAAAAAAATATTAATACAGTAAATTACATTTATATTTAATTATTTGTTTAGTTTCAATATTTTAAAAATCAATAAGAAAATAGTTACATAATAAGTTTATGCTTAGAGATTTGTTTTAGGGATTTGAATATCATAATTATATAAAATTTCTAGAATATTGATAGATAGACCGATGTTATACTAATATAAGATGAACTAAAATAATGTCTCAAACATACGCCTATTTAATTCAATAAATAATGCTAAAACATTTTGATTGCTAGACCAAAATATAACATCTAATTAGGTGACCTGGCAGTCTAGGGGTAAGGTGTCAGACTTCTGTGCCGGCGGCCGGGGTTCAATCCTCGGTCCCGGCAAAGATTTATCTGATTACCAAACCCTTTCTTCACCTCTGACAAGACATCTTGTGAATGTGGGGAATGCCAGGCCTCCGCCGTGGTTCGGATTCCCCGTTAAACTGTAGGTCCTCCATTTCATCTCACAATCACCCTACCATTACACATGAGCGTAAGTGCGTACAACCCGAACGGGTAGTAAGATGCGGTGCTAATAATAATAATAATAATAATAATTATTATTATTATTATTATTACTATTATAATATTAATAATAATAATATCTAATAGTAAATAAAACCTCCAAAACAAATTTGTATTTAAATAAATATTTCATCACCGCGTATTACTACCCGTTCGGGTTATAAGCTTATGAACTGGTTACGCTAATAGTTTTAGAGATAGGAATGTTATATCCATAGGAAGTGTACCCTTATTCGTGTGGAGGGAGAGTGGAAAACAATTTTGGAAAAAAACACCCTCAGTACACCCGACCGAGATTCGAACCTGGATCTCTCCATCATCAGCAGCTTAGTCTACTGCAAAAGTAACGCCTTAGGCTATGCAGCCACCGAAGCGGGTTCTTCAATAATTGAACGAAATTTAAGTGGTTTTATTTGATAATTATTAATCAAGGTCAACACCTCACTGCAAACACGTGACGGTCCAGTTTATAATTAAAATTAAACACGATACCAAAAACACACATCGTTAAAATCACAAGCCAGCTGCACAATTTACATAAAAATACACATGTTACTCAGAAAACAAGCGATTATTACTTTTATCAAACAATTATAATAATATAGCACGTAAGCATTTGCTATTTATATATATAGCTAAGTTTACAATTACTATGATATAAATTAAGTATTTACCCGAGAAAGCGCATGCAAATAAAGTTAACAGAAACACTTAATTTTATATAATAGCTTAAAAAATTTGATCATTACATCAAAATTATTCTGAGTACACATTCCATGATGTTACTGCTAAATTGAATTTGATTAAACTGTCAAGGTTAGGTGAAAAGCTTGAGGATTTCTTGGGAGATTGGGGCTCAAGTATAACGAGCTTCCCTCGGAAATATATTCCCTCTATTAGGGCGCGCACCCTAAAGTCGGGCCCCACCATATTTTCAGCGCGGACAAGACGACAAAAAGCCCAGACCAGGACGCCAGAACGTCCATAAATTTGTTAAACATCACGTCATACTAAACGTTGGGGCTGTAAGCCTATGAACTTAATACTCTAGTGTGCTATGGATGAGGAGGGTTGAACTTAAAGGAAGTGTACCCACATTTATGTGAAGAGAGATAGTGTGAAATCGATCTAGGGAAAATAATCCTGAGTACACCCGACCGAGGTTCGAACCTCTATCTCCCCATCATCGGCCATCTAGTCTACTGTGAGAGTATCGCCTTAAACCATGTGGCCACCGAAGTGGCTTATTTAACGTATCCACGCATCAAGTTATGTGACATGCAGATGTTTCGATAAATATTATAGATTCCTAAAAATTTACACTAGTGAATATTAAATTTTTGGCTGGTGTTTTTTTTTTGGAAAATAAGCTTTTATTTGAAAATTTTACTGTACCAAGGGTGCCGCTAAATAAACTAAATTAATCAAAAGATCAAGCTCTGGAGGAGAGTTGTAGACACATTGGATTAGACTGTTAAGTCTTTCATATCCGGTAGTGTTGGTAAAAGCGTATGGAGATGATTAAATAAAAACTGTTATAAACTCTAATGTAAGGACATACTTGCGATAGGGCAATCCATGTTCAAGTGGGAACATCCATGCTAACGTTCGTTTCGAACGCGTCAGGCAAGACCACACACGTAGGACGTTCATCAGCGACTCCAAAAAAAAAAAAAGAAGTTGGAATGACTTACAGAACTTACGGAAATTAGCTGATAGGAGTGGTTCATCATTGCTATCAGTAAGTTGAGAAGGACCACTATGTTGATAACGGAGTAAGTGCCAAACATTAACATCCCCCAGAAGCGGGTGAAACTTTTAATACCGGCCAATTCAAAGTTGTCCAAATCGATTAGGCCGAAAACTGCCCAGAACAGAGTTTGCGTTGTTTCGAACAAGCTGTAAAAAAATAAAATTCGTTAAATAATGTGATCAGTTAGGTTGGTATGATAGTAATATATATATATATATATATAATACTAAGAATTGTGTCAAATCCCGATTTTCAAATCCAAATCAGTATCTTGGAGAAAATTATGAACATAAGAGGAAAGAAAAATAGAATGGAAAGATAATACATACAAATAGTAACTAAATGTTAACATTCTTTTTTATAATATACTTATTTTTACATTCATTCATTCATTAAGGTGAAGCCGAAGGGAGCACAAATATTTATAGAAATGAATTTTTTTGGCCAAAATGAATCAAATATTTCTCCAGTAGCAATATAGAGTTTAGTTTTCTGCACACGTTATTATCAATAGATCTTTAATATCTGTCAAGGGTGTCCTGGAATTTTTTCAATACTTTTTCTCTTTATTTAAAAAGTTTTGACCAAATTCCAGGACACCCTTGACAGATATCCAAGATCTGTTGATATTAGAAAATGCAAAAAACTAAACTCTATATTGCTACTGTAGAAATATTTGATTTATTTGGGCAAATAAACTGTAATTCTATAAAAACTGTAAGGTTACTCGCGATCCCTTCTGCCGCACCTTAAGTGTTAAATTACTGGTCTGGGTTCTGGTTTTAATTTAATCATATAATTATAATTGTTTCTGAACCACCAATAAGCAGCATTAGAGCTCTAAAACCCAGTTCACTTTAGAAAATGTATAAAAATAAATAATATTTGTTCAAGGATTTGACTCCAGAATAACAAATTTCCCCCAATCTTGAATATCTTTAAGGATGCAAAGGATTCAAGGATTCCAAGGGTAACATCCCTAAATCAATATTTTATGTATATATATATTTATTTATTTATATATATCACCGCATTTTTCTAACGTTTTGACTATACGACTATGTACTAATTATAATGATGTATTAGGGATTAGGAAGGTTGAATTTATATTAAGTGTACCCACATTTACGTAGAGGGAAAATGGAAGGCCATTTAGGAAAAACCACCCTCAATACACCCGTTTGGGATCGAACCCCGATCTCCACACATATATAAATCTGTTTTTAAAGAGTATATCTATTTTTGATATAATTTAGTTTTGAAGAATACCTATTTTCCATTTTAAATTACATGTTGATGTTCAAATATTACTGTTTTCTGATATTGTTTTTCATGGCATAATTATTTAAAGCTATTGCAATGAACTACATCCAAAACGTGTGTATGAAAGTACAACCGCTAACATGACCACTTACTTTGCAAACCTTCTCCAAACAGTGCATGCGTCTGGGTCACTTGGGTTTTTAGGATCAAAAGTTGTGGTAGCGTTTGGACAACGCTGCTTCTCCATGTCAGCGTAGTACCAGAGTAACTGGTTTAAACCTAACAAAGAAATATTGTCAAATAAAATATTAATCAATTACACAGCTCATTCTAGGAGAGTGACAAGATAATCCGACATCTTAGCTGAATAGGCAGTGTGTATGTTACTGAACTAAGGGTTTCGGGTTCGATTTCCTGTATGATAGGAAATTTAACTTTGGTAAAGTAGGTTTGCAATTTCACAGGGATTAATTAACGGCTGGGGGATGGATGTTGTGTCTGTTATAGATTTAATATAATTTATAAATCGTGTCCTCATAAGATCAGTAAGTTAGGTTCAGAAAGTGCACGCTAAATGCCTCAATTATGATCTTCTTCTTAATTCAACAACGCAAAGGTTGGTTTGATGTGAGACATAATCATCTGGATCTGGGCACGCACTCAGCCCTTAAGCTGGTTAGTGCTGCCTGCACCATCTGGTATAAATCCCATGCACTAGGGGAGTTAAGGAAATGTGTTGGTTCTCCATTACTTACCATACTGAATTTCTATGAGCGAGCGAGAAAGAGACTACCAACTTATCTGGGAAAAGTATTTCACAAGCCTTTCAAGGGTTATTTTACATGCCATAATAGACATGGTACCGGCGGCTCTACTTCCCCTCCGAAGGAAGTTGTGCTACGGATTTTTATCACTCAAGAAAAATCTTCTGACGATGGCTGGATTTGAACCCGCGAAGATCGGGTCATTAGGCAAGAACTTTAGTCCAAGACCCCCGAGGTCAACCAAATAAAGAAAGTGACAATATTAACAAAGGTTTGAATTTCTTTTTATTTGATCGAAACATGACTTAGAAACTAGCTTAACAAAACGAAGCACACTTAGCATTAGATATGGTTAATACATTTTTCCTGAAGCCAAATGCTCATTATCCCTACTAATTCTAATCTGATCACGACAAGCATAAGTGTTTACACTTTTCGCCATTAGTATTATATTTTTTCCTACAATTCTGAGTTTGTTACCATTAAATGGAATATTTATGATATTGGGTCTAGTTGTTAGGTTTTACTATTATTATATTGGGTTGGGTCATTATTTAGCATCATAGTAGCACTAAGAAAACCTCAAAGTGTACATTTTTTTTGTCACCACGTCTTACCATTTGTACTCCAATGGAGTAGGGATGAGGAAGGAAGCATTTTAGAGATAATATACCCTTATTTGCCTGGCGGAATGGTGAAAAACTATTTAGTAAAATCACACTCAGTAGGCCCGACCGGAATTCAACTCCCAATCTCCACCGTCATCAGCAGGCCAGTCTAACACGAGAGTGACGCCTTCGACCATTTGGCCCCTAGAGGGGGGTGTCTAAAAAATGTATATGTAAATTAAAAGTCCCCTAATAGTATATATTATAAAAGGATAAATTAAAAATGTCAACTGTTTCATACCGAGAAAAGATAATTAGTAACAGTTATATCTCTTTAAGGAAACCTTACTTTTAATTTTTGAGGTAGTTTGTAATATATATTTGGAAGATGATACAGGAAAGGTGGATAGAAAACATATAAAAGGGAACGAACACACAATGGCTGTTACAATGAAAAGAAGAACACGATTCACACTTTACATTGCTGCCACTGGACAAAAAGTTAATGGCTGCCTCTTGAAGAAAATCCATCGACACCGCCCAGTTCCCCCGACCTAGGTTTCATTCTATCGGAACTCATTAGGAGGGAGTGTGAAATGCGCAGCGTGACTTTCTAAAAGAGAGAGAGAGAGAGAGAAAAGACCCAACCATACCGTGTTCGTTCTCTTTTATATGTTTTACATCCAACTTTCTAGTACATTCTTCGAAATGTGTATCCAAACTACCTCAAATAGCAATAGTTGTAATAATTAATAAATGTACTCAGATAATTATTGTGTTTCGACTGTATTGCTTCACTGTTTACCACCATTCCCCAATCACTGTTACGAGACTCTGCAAAATGACAATACTATTGCTCTTACGGTCGGATATATGGCACGTGATTTCAGGCGAGTGTTTTTGCAGTTTTTATGGTAAAACATATTATTGGCCAAAATAAATCAAATATTGTTCCATTAAAAACATATGGTTTAGTTTTATTCACCTGGTGATATCAACAGCTGTTGAATATATGTTAGAGGGTGCTTTGGAATTTAACGACAACTTTTTCTCTTAATTTAAAAAAAATTCTCATCTAATGCTGCTTATGAGATATATTCAACAAATGTTGATATCACCATATGAATAAACTTAAAACTCTTATGTTTCTACTGGAGAAATATTTGGTTTATTTTGGCAACAAAAAAATGTCATAAAACAGCAAAAATACTCGTATTTTTTCGCGTCCCGTTACACCCCACCTTAACTTACCACAAGAGAAAGCGAAGAGGACCAGCACGTAAAGGAAGAAGAACTTCATGATGTCCATGACCATACGGCTGAGAGAGACTTGAAGCGGACCAAGGTATGGATTCACAGAGAATATATACACCAACTTCAAAGAGCTGAAACACACCAATTAGTCAAAAGATCAACTCTCTTGTCACTTGGCGGTGAGTCAAGACGTGATCCCACACGTGTGTGTTTTTTAGTGATGGGCCTGATTCAAATCGATATATTTATGTGTCTCGAAACTTGAAAATTAATTTCAATTTTAATCAGCAAGTTCAAATATTATTAATTTTATATGAAACACCCTACAGCGAACTGAGGCTCAATCCCCAATATCCCCATCGTTGGCAGTTCATTTTATTGGGTGTGTGACACCTTAAAACATTCGACCACCGATGTGTGTCACGTCATATTCATATCTATGATATGCAATTCCGTTTCAACACTAAAATGAATACCATATCAAATTGTTTGTCAGAGTATTGAATTAGTCATGAGCACCCTCATACCTGAAGATGTTGGCCGCCGAGAAGAGACCCTCGGCTATCAGCATGGGGTCCCAAGTATCCCATTCCTCACGGGGAAGATCCGAGGGGGTAGTTTTGGTTGCCATTTCTTTCTGGACCTGAGAAAAATTGTACAGAATATGGTACGACACAATCGTATACACTCTCTCGTTTAGTCTATTTTTTTGTATGACAACATTTCAAAAAGAAGCTATCGGTAAATTGCCTCTTGACAAGTTTTATATATATAAAAAAGGAACAGTATTTTGATGATCATAATTATGAATACTGCAGGTATACATTTTGAACACAGTTGAAGGGTACAATGGAGAAAGGGCAAAGCCCAATTTTATCTTAAAGTGAACCAGCTTTGTAATTTGTTGGATAATCCAGGTAGTTTCCTAATTTACTTTAGATTATGGTTAAATGAGGTCTTTGTCATATCTTAATTAATTTTAAAAATGTGCTGGGGTCGTTATAGGATTTATGATAGGTTATAAAATTAGTTGTCCTTAAAAACATGTGTAATGTGACTTCCCCCTTTTCCCCAGTACCCTGCGTTGCTATAGGTACTTTAAACAATTTTTTTTTAAATCAGTCAACAGTAAACAACCAAAACAAACTTATGTATCATGTAAAACATCCCTTAGATACCTATTTTGAACAAAAACCAAATAAATATTTTTGAAAAATTTTGTATTTAAAAAATCAATAATAACAAAACTACCCTTAATTTGAGACCTAGAAACAAAATAAAAAATATCCCAATGTGTGACCATATAACATCTAAATATTCAGCTTCCACCGAATCCATCAAATCATTTCGGTTGTAGCCCTAGGGACAGACAGACACACAGACCCATTTTATGGCGCTAAGGGGGATGAAAAATCAAGATTCATCGTAGCTTTAAAGAATTTTTTTTTCATGATTACAGCATTTTCTCTTTATGAGAAGGTAAAAATAAAATAACCATATCTAAGTGAGAAATATAAAAAGATTATAGAGGAAAAACAGATGCAATAAGTAATAATAAAGGTGAAATCATACAATGGAAATCTTTTGTGTGTTTCTTGGCGGGATCTTTTTTAGGGTACTTAGTACGTTATTGGTTCAAAAAAGGATATGATAATGGGGAGTAAATGAGGTTACATAATGATGAGTCACATACTCTGTATTAATCACAATACATTGTTCGGCTGATCAAATGTCTTTGATTAAGGTGGTCAGGATATGCAGCGTAATTGGAAGAATCTGTAGCCTTGTTCAGGGTGCTGATTGGCAAACCCAATGGGAAGAGACGATTAGGAAGAACTAGACGCAGATGTGAGGGTAACATTAGAATGGACATGAAAAAGATAGATGTAATAAGATGTACTGGATATAACTAGTTCAAGATAGTGATAAGGTGTAATGAGATGGACTGGATAGAACTATCTCAATCTAGGGATCGGGTGTAATGAGGTGGACTCGATAGAACTATCTCAATATAGGGATCGGGTGTAATGAGGTGGACTCGATAGAACTATCTCAATATAGGGATAGGTGTCCTACTTTTGTAAGTACTGCTATTAACTTGCGAGTTCCTGATGCCATAGAGTTTGGAGTAAGGAAGCAAACCTACAGAATCCAAATAACTGGACAATGATGCAAGCGGTAGCATGTCGATATGTGTCATATCTGCAAAGCAAGCACGTCAAGTTTAGGGACAATATTGAAAGCGTCGTAATTTCGAAGTGTATGTCTGAATTATATTTATAGTATGGTACGATTTATGTGGGACGGCCAGTTTTTAAAATTACAATCATCTTTTTTGGCTCTCAACTTTGATGACATTTTAATTTACTTTTACTTTACAATTATGTTATAAGTGTTGATATTAAGGTGTGGATGTAAGGAACGTGAAAAAGTCCAGTGTTTTGAAATATTTATAAAACACCATTTTTTTGGTCAAAATAAATAAAATATTTCTCCAATAGAAATATAAAGTTTAATTTTCTTCACATGGTAATATCAACAGTTGTTGAATATCTGTCAAGAGCGTAGTTGCATTAGATGACAAACTTTTTTAAATGAAAATAAAACGTTGTCATTAAATTATAGACACCCAGGTAAGATATTAAGCAATTTTTAATATCACTAAGTGAAGGAAATTAAATTATTATTCTTTAACAGGAGAATTATTTGATATATTTTGACCACAAAAAAATCTTATATAAAAACTGCAAAAAACCACTTTACTTTTCTCGCGTCCTTTACACCCTCACCTTAATCAATAGAACCTGACAGACTCGCATACTTGACCTTTGAATAGATCGAACTTTTTCAAGTAACTTTTGTAGCCGCCAGATATCGTTTCATCCTACCAAAATACCACTGACGTTTCTTGCTCCTACTCACTTGGTAATAGGCCACCACCCTTAACGCTACAGTGGCGACGTACAGCGAGTTGGTGACGAAGTCGATCACGTTCCACATGTCGTTGGCGTACTCCTCCAGACCGATGTCCCACAACTGTTTCACCTCGCTCCAGATCAGTCCTAACAAACAAAGGAAGTGTGAATAGGTGGCGGGGAGAGATGGTTTTGTATGAATCACTCTTATATATATGGTGTTAGCCCGCAAGTGAGATATACAGACCGAGCGGCCGCCACCGTTAGCGATGATAGTGCAAACATTAGCGGATAGAGGGTGCCATGTGGTCAGCACAACGACCCTCAGTTTTTCTAAAATGGATATGATACTTAATTATTCAAGTCCTCACGAGGATAATTTTGACTCTATTTTAAGAGTCACTCCTTTAGATACATTTTGGAAGCACTGGGGATCGAGCCCGGTACCTCTGGATCCGTAACCAGGAAATCTGTTCACTAGACCATAAACATAAACCAAATAAATGGTACACAATTTTACATACTTTCTGATGTCAGAAAAATAAAACCCTATTTAATAATCAACAATCTCTAATTTATATCAGAATATAATATAGCAATCTATGTAAAATTTATTATGTTTAAAATATTAATAACTTTTCCAAAATGTCATAGAATATAAGATTTTAAGCAAACATTATAATTATGGAATAAATAGACAAGCTATTATATTATTTATTTACGGTTATAGCCGCATCTAAATCAAATTCAATTGTCATTGTACAACAATTGTATTATTGGCAGCAGGTGTCTCCCTGAGTCGAAGGTGGCTGCGTTATCTGAGAGCTCGTGATCTTAAATATTGATCACACATTTGTAGCTGAAGATTTCCGCACGTCCATCATAGACTCGGCCTTAAAATATGAGTGAAGAATGACCCTGGGCATGGTACAATTCCTGGATACTCGGTGGTTAGATAATAATTACGTACTAAGTCAAAGATCCTGGGTTAGATTCCCATGTCTAGGCGTCATTTTTAAATTTAAAGAATATAAGACACTATAATGTTTAATATTTTAAAAAGGTTGTTCATGAGGGTTAGACTTCCCCTTGGGGTGGGGGTTCATATATAAGTAAACAACCCATTATTTGCTAAAGGTATTTAAACATGATCTTTCTACGCCCTAGATGACCATTTGTTGGCAGAAGTTTAATAGTTCCTGGATGTCTCGGATTGCACCTACCGCAGACCCAGGCGAGGATGAACCACTCGATGATGGACGGGGCAGCTCCTCTCTTGGTGGTCACGTCCAGAGGTTGAGCCACAAAGGAATGCTTCGGGTCGCCGCTTCCGAACCAGTCGAAGATCACAGTTTCGATTCTTTGAGAAGCCAGGATGAGCAGAACTGGAATCAAATGAGAGATTATAATTTATTTAATTTTGTACGTTTTGAACTGTCAACAAGCTCATATATAATTGTTTTTTTTCCACAGCAATTCACTGCAAAATACATTCAATTTTAGAACCACATATTACTATTCGTTAAGACTGTACGCATATGTAGTATTTGAGCTAATATACAGGATGGGGCAGAAACAATTATATGATCAAATATACAGGATGGGGCAGAAACAATTATATTATCTATGCTGAGTAAAGTAATGGTCAACGTGCTTAGGTTTGATTGACGTCCAGTGGAGCTCATCTGAGTGACAGTATTTTAAAAATTGAAAAAGTTTAGTATGTAGTTTGCTTTTATTTAGTTAGTAAATATTTACTTTTCAATTAAAGTGATAATTTTAAAGTTACTAATTGTCTAATTGTTTCATCCCTACCCTATATTAAGGATGAAGCAGATTGAATGTAGCGTGGTGTACACACATTTGTAGAGTGAGAGAGTGTAAAACCATTTAGAGAAAAAAAAATATACCCGCTACCAAGATTTAAACCCAAATATTAATGTAATGGGCATTCAAATGTATTGTGAGAATGAGGCCTTAAGAGCAAAGTTTTTCAAACAGTGTGCCGCCAAAAGTAGACAGGTGTGCCATGGCAGTTTGAGAAAAGATACAAAAAAAGTGAGACAAAATTTTAGGAATAAAAATAAATATTTTTAAACACATCATTCACAATATTTTTAAATGACACAATTATTATAATTTTAGTTATTGAGCTTTAAAACAGGTTCTTAATATTAGTTATTTTAAAAATAGGTTCTCTTCTTATAAAAGAGTAATAATGCACCTTGACAATTTTATTGCCTTGTTGAGTATGACGTGATTTAAAAAAGGTTAAAACCCGCCTCGGTGGCATAGTTGGCTAACGTGCTTGTCGTGTTGACCTCTACTGCTGAGGACGGGGAGATCGAGGTTCGAATCTCGGTCGGGTGAACTGGAGGTGGCTTTTCCTAAATGGTTTTTCACTATCCTTCCACGCAAATGCGAGTTCACTTCCTCTAATTCAACCTTCCCAACTCCTAATCCATTAGAGTAATTAGTACTTAAAGCGTATAACCCGAAAGGGTAGTAAGACGCGGTGCTAAATATTAATATTATTAAAAAGGTTAAAAATCGTAGCCTTTATAACAGTAGACCACCGAAGCGGGTCCATTAAATATATACATTTATCACCACATTTTACTACGTTATACGCATACTATGTACCCATTACACTAATGAGCTAGCCAGTGGTGGCTCGTGTATAACACTGCGGAACTGCAGAACCCCCTATTTTCACTTGATACTATCGATGACATTTAATATAATGTGTCCTTTTTTCTTTAATTCTTTCTCTATTTTTGTAGTACAATATATATATATTCCTTAAGCTTAATGTCAGTACTTCTGTAGCTATCCCCCAGCTTATGAAAAAGAAAGAAAAATCTTTGTATGGAGCTGTGCGCTTCACAGTGCTAATGACGTGGTGTTTGACTGTTGTGCGCATGCGCAGATAGGAAGGGGGTGGGGAGGAAGGTGGGACTGCCAGGTAGAGAGCACTGTTACTCTCACAGTGCCAGCTCTGGCGTGATGGTGGAAGGAAGTTTTTTTTTACTCACGTGTGTTGTACTTAAAAACCGTGTACCATATTCTTGATTGCGAAAAAGTGTAGAATTAGATTATTTTTCTGCTTCCAGCTATTCTATTTGATTTTTTTTTCGGTTCTTTTATTTAACAGAAAACTTTAACCATGACCTTGCATCCCCAAGAAATAAGTTTTGTAACTGTAAGTGAACTTCAACAGTTTTAAGTTTTTACAGCTATCTCTCCATGATAAAGTTACAGTTAAGAAAAGAGGTCGTCCAACACCTGATATTCTAACATTTCAGCCAGGTCAAAGCAACAACAAGACATATATTCGTAGCTTTAATTCTGAATGGTACAAACGGAAAAGTTGGCTTTGCGGCTGTGAAGTAAAAAATGCACTGTTTTGCTTCCCGTGTTAGCAGTACTCCCGCTAATTTTAGCTACGAGCCGCCACTGCGCATACGGGAACTCCATCGTCATTAAAAGTAGATCTTTGAGTCTTATAAACTTGCAAATATACCAATAACTCTCAAACAATATTTGAGTGTGACAATATTAAACCTTGATCGGTCATAATAGGTAATATTATAAGAAAATAAATAGATTAATATGAGAACAAACATTTTATTTACTATAACGAATAAAACGAAAGGACAACCTCTATGATCTAGTGGTCAGAGCAACTGGCTATAGATCCAGAGGTCCTGGGTTCAATCTCTGGCACTTTCAGTTTTTCTGTGAAGCAGTGGGTCTGGAATGGGGTCTACTCAACCTCATGAGGACAAATGAGGAGTTACTTGAATAAATATGTATCGGATGCTATCTATAACACTGATATTAACGAATGAAGGGCTCGTTGTGCTGACCACATGACACCTTCCATTAGCATTAGTTGGCACTATCTTCCCCAAAATATGGTGGTCACCTGATTGTGGGCTGATACCATGAGTTTTTTTCTTCTAGAAGGTTGGGATATAAGTATTTGGGGGAGAATGATTTTAAGGAGTAAATTTTAGATGTATGAACAAAATAAAAGCAAAAGTAGAGTATAGAAACGATTTGTGGCTGCCGTACTTTTGATAAGTTTATTATTCAATCTCAGTCAAAAAATTTGCCAAACCCTGCGTTAGACCATTTGGCCAACGATGTGGGTTTAATTTAATCTGGTTTTTCAGTGACGGAGAGGTCGGGATTCGTACTCCATCAGAGTGTACTGAAATTTAATTTTTTTTCCTGAACAGTTTTCCACTCTCACTCCTAGAAAATTCAGACACATTTCCTCTGAACTAAACTCTAACTTCCTTACCCTTAACCCGTTAGTGTGGTTAAATGCGGATATCCCGTTGGTACAGTAAGGCGTGTAGGGTAGTTGAAAGTAAAAATGCACATGCATTAATCTGGTGACATGATCGGAAAACACGATTGTTAAATCACTTGGAATAAACCACCATCTCACTTTCATTGCACCCGACCGATTAACAAATGTAATGAAAGTCCCTATCGTCCTGCTACACTAATGCCGGTGCATTTTCTATAAATACTCTTTTTACACCTAACCCTTAGGTTAAGCTATTAATAACACACGTGTTCTAGATTATCCATAAGCCACTTAACGTTTTTTAAAACTTATTTTGACCCCCCCCCTCCCAAACCCCTTATCCTTATATAACATCAAGTCTACATTAACCTGACCCCTCCCCTTCCACCAATTTCGGTGTCCACCGGTATGAGATAGGGGTAGTCCATAAAGCAGGTGTTACCTCAAATGTCTACATGGTGTTTGTTACATGGAGGGAGGGTACAACACAGTGTTACGTAACACAGATCTTATACTTTCTTATGTTGAAATATATATATATATATATATATATATATATATATTACTCTTCAGTAGACCTTGCACCTTTTATATCACCCCCATCAGTGGTAACATGGTCTAAGGCAGCGTTGTCTAACTATTTAATCTCAAGGTCCAAATATTATTATCGCTTTGCCCTCAAACAGCCCTTAGTGAATAATTACTTTCAATACTAATAATAGTTTATAAATTGTATTTTTGGTTTGTATAATCTTTAAAATTTTACTGGCAAATATTTAATTATCTACCGAAAATGTATTATGAAATATGTATGGACACACACTTTCACAAAACAGCTCTGCATTATAAATATATATTTTCACATATTTTATCGATAAAATAAATGTATAATAAAATGCTATCTTGACAATACTCGTATTTTTATCTGAATCATTAGCTAGTTCACATCTGTCAAAGAGGGTGTCAGTTTAATTTTCTTTTAGCATACTGTGAAGGCCACCATTTCAGTGAGCACGGGCCACCTTTGGCTTGTGGTCTGCAACACACTAGTCTAAGATTTCACTCTCACAATAGACTAGAGTGCCGATGACGGGGTGATCAGAGTTCAATCCCGGTCAGCCGTACTGAAGGTGGTTTTTATTAAAAGGTTTTCCATTCTCCTTTATGCAAATGAGGGTAAAATTCATCTAAATCAAACCATCCTAGTCTCTTACACATTAGCGTAATTAGTACAAGGGTGTACAACCCGAACGGTTAGTAATACGCGGTGCTAATAAAACACCCGCCTTGGTGGCGTAGTTGGCTAACGCGCTTGTCGTGTTGAGCTCGACTGCTGAGGACGGGGAGATCGAGTTTCAAATCTAGGTCGGGTGAACTGGGGGTGGTTTTTCCTAAATGGTTTTCCACTCTCCCTCCACGCAAATGCGTGTTCCCTTCCTCTAATTCAACCTTCCCAATTCCTAATCCATTAGGGTAATTAGTACTTAAAGCGTATAACCCGAACGGGTAATAAGACGCGGTGCTAAATATTATTATTGCTAAAAAAAAACCTTTCATATCTGACAAATAAGGTTCTTTCTATGAAAATTAAACTGTAGTGTTCTACTAAGAAATATAATTTTCTTCCCAACCAGTAATAGAGATAATGCTTATTTATATGGGGATATACATTAATTTTTTTTTTACCAAATCATGGGAGGATAACCTAAAGTACAAATCTTTTTGATAAACTAGACGAACAATATAGCCTATTATTTCTCAGCTTTCATCCAATTCACCATCGGAGAGAGGATCTAAAAAAAATAATAAAAAAATCAGAAGAGAAAATGTTCACTTTGATAGTGTATTTGTTATTTTATGTAAGAGCCAGTACGCTACCGTTTATAGCGAGCAATCCCCTGAATTACTACAATCTGGGGGTAAAGCAGCTTTTACCGACATTCTTTTTGACAAAGCTTTGCTCTTATGACCGAGGATATAAAATTGTTTCGGCGGAGAGACGTCGGTTGACCTAGTTCTCAATTTATTTTTTTGCACATTTAACTGATATGAAATAAAACTTTTATTAAGGTAAGTATTCTCTAAGGACAAAAAATAAAATAAAAAAATATCGAACTAATTAATTTCACGGAATACCATACCTTGTTATTTTTTTATTAAATGTTATTTTACATGGATACAAACAATATATTCATAAGTGTTATTTGTGTGTGTTAGTGTATTTTTATCTCTCCACTGTTTTGGTCCAAAGCCAGAAGGGCAAGCACGTAAATTTTTTTTTTTGATGTGGGGGGTTGGGAGGGGGGTGTGGGTGACGACGGCATTGATAGCTAGATACATTTGTAGTCCTCGTATACATTTATACACCAAATTCGAGTTAAATATCTATATTTTTAAAAGAGAAGCGATTCATTTTGACCAATTATTATCAGAGTTTTATTCGAACTCGATATTAATAATTTTCATCATTTTAAACGAAGGTTTTTCTAAAAAGTGGATGTGGTCAAACATTTAAAAAATGTTCAAAGAGGAAATTAAAACTGGAAAAAGACATTTAATTTAAATTAATTTTTAGAGTTCTAATAAAACTAAGTTTTTTTTAAAGAACGACATTTAAAGCGCACAAGAGAAAAAGGGGGCGGGTAATCTTTAATTTTATCTTAATTGAGTAAGTGCTGCCATCTGTTAGACAACCATGAAACCTTTCTAATGCACTTTATATTATGGTTATAAAAGGTCTCTGTTATGTTTAAATTAATTAAACAAAGTATTTGTTGGGGTCCTTATGTGGTCTTAGATATAAAAGTTGTTGTCCAAGAAAATGAATCTATTTCCTCCTTTTTCCCTTGTATCCTTTATTTACTTCAAAAACTATCATATACAAGTTTACAAATTTTCAATACCGAAGCCTGAATATATGTATAATTTAAATTTATCGGGTTGTATATAGATCAGGGTGTATATAGGTGATATTAATACAGGGATAAATAATATTTATATCTTTTTCTATATCTATTATAAAAATAAAATTCAAGAGTTTGTCTGGCTTGAGCCTTGCGCGACATCTACTACAAGCTCTGTGTACAAACCTGTGTACCTCAAAGTCAGGAATTTAAAATTTTAATTATATATTTAAAAGGTGAATCGGGTTCCGGGAAGAGCAGAGAACGTGAGAAAAGTCTAGCATTTTTTCCAGTTTTTATAGATTTTTTTTTGCCAAAATAAATCCAATTTTACTACAGTAGCCTCATGGCTTCTTTGGTGCTGACTGACAGCTCACAACTGACTTTTGACAGTCAACATTTAGGTATACACCCAAATTTTGACCGTCAGATGTGACAGCTGCTAAACACATGTTTTTGCAGATCATATGGTTCGGCGTAGGGATACATAATTTGGTCTGGTAACGTTTCAAAGATGTCAGTCAGCCCCAAAGAAGCTACTGTAGAAACATAGAATTTAATTTTCTCCAATCGGTGATCTCAACACTAGATGAATTATCAGTCATGAACATAGCGGCATTTGATCAGAACCTTTTTAAATTAATATTAAAAGTTGTCATTAGATTCCAGGACACCCTAAACAGATATTCAAAAAATATATGTATCACCTTGTGAAGAAACATAAACTCTATATTTGTACTGAAGTAATATTTAATTTATTTTGACTAAGAAAAATATTTTCTCTGATAACTGCAAAACAAATTTTCTCGTTCCCATTAGATCCCTACGTTAAAGTCACTATCTTTAAATTTACCTTCCACGTACAGTCACTAAACCAAAAACATTTCCTCCAGGAAAAAATAGGTATTTTACCTAGTATGTAATATAAAAAAGTGGTTGATGTCTCTTAAAATAAAAATTAAACAACGTCCCAACTTACTCTGTACTGTTATTACAGAGCCTTTAACTTGGACAAGCAATACAGTGTACTTGGACCATTTTTTTCCTAAGCTCACACTGGAATTTTTCTTCAAACTTAAGACTTGTAACATAGTTTCACCTGGGAACGACTTGTTTAAAATAAAACTCCTGGAGATAGTAAATTTACTACAGAAAAAGTAATCAAGTGTTTAGTGACGCATTCACTTCTTAAATTTTACTTACATCCATTACCTTTCCAGTATGTGGACTAGGTCAGTTTTTTATTCAAGCCATATATTTTCCACTACCGGCCTACTAGTCCTGTTGTAGCTTCATATGCCTTATAATATAATCTATGACTAGAACAGGCACAACATCCAGTCTCTGGATGTTAATTTATCAATATCAAAAGGTAAAACCATATTTACATCAATGATACATTTTCGGCTGTGCCGAGAACCGACCCCGGGACCCTCAACTCACTAGGCAGACACGCTACCGACTTAGCTAAGGTATCGGACCACATCTCTAATTTAAGATTAAATAACATATTTAGCGTCTTTATGACATCTTATTACGTCTAATAGTTTTTAAACATGACTATGACAGGCTGATGTCAATATCACCCGACCTAAGAAAACCAAACCTTCAATTTGTAAAGGCATGAAAGGTTATGTTTTGTTAGGTTAAGCTAGCGTGCTATAAAATTATATTTCTTTCAATAATAGTAAGTAAGAGTGGTTAAAGTGAGAATTAAATTAATTAATTTTATTTTTAGTAAATAAATAACAAAATATATTTATAATATATATTTTATGTGAATACTGTAGGGTTTTTCGATATCAGTGTCCCTTGATTTGATCCTTAAGCGACTTTAACCCTTCAGTCTGTTGAGCTTCACACCTTGGAAAAAGCCACATAGACAATTATTGGGCATGGATGAAAACTGCCTTGGGCAGATAAATACCAACCCTATCCAGGGTTTGACCTTGTGAATTAATAATAGTAATTGAGAAAGATAGTCCAACTGGGAACTGCCTCCGTCTCAAAATAAAGGGGATGTCGGGGTCTACAAGGACCATATAGATTTTTGAATAAAACACACATTCCATTTTGTCTCTGATAGGCGTGTTCCCATTGCATAGGCCCTGTCTAGTAAGTTCCTGAGGAGCATTATAATTGTTTAGTGTGAATATATCTACTGTGCTCTATTTTGTTTGTAGTTAATTATACTTATTAGCAGTAGGTGGCAGCACCACATTGACCCTTCACACTTTCTGGCTCTAGGCTCACCTACTCCCGCGCTTTTGTTTGTATAACGGTAAAATCAGTGTTCAAGCGTATCTAAGTCTCGAGGTACAAAGCCCTAAAACTCTCTCGTGTGAAATAATTATTTTATTAATCGCTCAAAGACTCAAGATTGGGGTGCCCCATATATCAGCTTTTCACTCCAGGTACTCTGTCAAAAGGTAGGCTCATAGTTAATTAATTGTTTGTGTTATAATAAAGGCGTGTGCCAAATTCTAGCCTGTTAACACCGTACAGAACAATAATACTTATAATCTTTAAGTTTAATTTGTTTATCAACCACTTCGATAGCCACATAATCTAACGCGCTACTCTTGCAGTAGAATAGACTGCTGATGACGGGGAGATAGGTGTACGAATCTCGGTAGGGTTTACCGAGGATGGTTTTCCTTAGATGGTTATCTATTTGGCTAGACGCAAATGTGGGTATACTTTCTATAAATATAACCTTTCTAGTCTCTAAAATTATCAGCTTGATTAGTACATAAGCGTATAACCAGAACGATTATTAAAACACTATGCTAAAAAAAGTGAGGCGGCATTCCTGAGGCAATCAAATTGTTTAAAATTTACTGGATAGTTGTGTTTTACCACTCATTATCAACGAGTCAACACTGTTTTTATAAGTATACTCGCTTTGCTCGTTGGGGGCTCCGTCCCTAAACCCCCAATGGGTTTTCTTTACAAGTGGATGTAAGCTATTGTAATTCCAGAGCCGTTTTTTTTTGTTAGGTCTTACCTTTTAGCCACAAGAGACCTCCAAAGAAAGGTCCGCGACTTTAAAGTTGCTCCACAATTTTGAATTTTTTTCGTTTTTTTTTAAACTTTTTGGAATTTTCTCATTGGTTACAGGCTACAATCTATAAGTTTGCCAAATTTCAAGTTCCTAGCTCATCTGGAAGTGGGTAAACATTAATGTCAGTGAGTGAGTCAGCCACGTGACTTTAGAGTAGTATATATAATAATGTCATTTATTACCCTGCAGTTCTTGCTGTCTTATAATTAGAGTAACAATCTGTTTGTTCGAATACATATCTATACTATTTAAATGTAAGTGAAAATTAAATAAATATGTTTAACGTTACCTGTAAAATTGTCATTGATCAAAAAACACTTTTTGCTGACTAATATTAATACAAGCCAATCAACCCAAAAACACGGGTACCTACTATAATTTGAAATCTCTCTTTGGATTTGAGATTGGAATTTATATTCTATGTTATCCTTGCTTTGGAATGCAACTAACATGTTGATGAATAAAAGAGATTAAATAAATCATGTTAATTTTTATAATCTTTTAGTTTTGATCATTCTTCAAGTTTTAAAAATTTGCGAACTTCTTGAGTAGATTCTCTGAAATTTCACCGATTATCAGCTTTCTATCTCTTTGAGACGTACTAAAAATTCTCTAAACAGATATGCATACATAATACAGACATTAATATATTTTTATCGATATCTATTTTTTATTTATTTAGCACCAAGATTTACCACCCATTCGGGTTATATGCTTAAATATTAATTACGCTAATGAGTTAGGGATTTGGAAGATTGAATATAGAGGAAGTAAACCCGCATTTGCGTGGAGGGAGAGTGGAAAGCCATTTAAGAAGAAAAAAAACTCCAATTCACCCGACCAAGATTTTAACCTCTATCTCCCCATCCTAAGCTGGTAGAGCTCCACAAGAAACTAGCACGTTAGCTAACTACGCCACCGAGACGGGTTTTATTGATACAGTGTATATTTTTTCGACTCTGAGTTTGAATATGTTTATAAGTTTTTGCATGGCTCAGAGTTATAAGTGTTATGTATGTGTGTGTACATTGGATAGGCTAATATATATACACATTTGATAGGCTAATATATATACACATTTGATAGGCTAATATATATACACATTTGATAGGATTATATATATACATTGGATAGGATAATATATATATATATATATATATATAAGAATTACATTTTTTATGTCCAAATACTATCATGCCAATGGCATATATTCAAGAAATGTCACTATAGCTTATATGTGGAAAATTAAACAAACTTTATCTACTGTAGCAATGTGTTATTTATTTTGGCCAAAAAGTTTTTGTTCATACAAATTGCAAAAAACAAAAACAAAAAAAAACACGGAACTTAAATATCGTTCATTAGCTTCTAGCCCACCTTAAGCCTTTAGCTCAATTGGTAGCACGTCAACGTGATAAAAATAATGTCCCTGGTTTGATTCCCAACAGCACCGAAAATGTACCATTGTTAAAATTGATTAATTCACCCCTGACTATATGGTGAATTGGCCGGACTGGTTTGACATGTTTGCTCTAGAATTGATCGAGATAAGTCTATAATAGTCACAACTCACTGGCGCTAAGTGTACTTGCAAACAAACACCAGAGAGTCAATTAGTGGAAGTGGTTATTGAATTAAACTTCATCGGTCATCAGTCGAATGAACTAGGTCCTAGACCATATGCTGGTACTCGTTGCTAAGGCCTCAATCGTACGAGGATAGTTACTTTCTGCTAGTAAAAACAACGAGTTAGCGTCGTGTGAGCGACCAACTAGCGGGCGGTAGTACTCGCTGGCGAGTGTCTAATTAGCTGCTAGTAAAGTTAAACTTGTTTAACTATACAGGGGGAGATCAAAATCGGTGATCTTGAGGTTAAGTGCTTGCCTCACGACCGGATGCTCGTGGATTCAAACCCAGCCGGGGGTCGACGGATTTTTCTTAAACGATAAAAATCCGTAGCACAACTTACTTCGGAGTGAATGTAAAGCCGTCAGTCCCATGTCGATTTTGGCATGTAAAATAATCCTGGAAAATATGTGAAAATACCTTTCCCAGCAAAATTTGTAGGGTCTTTCGCTCTCACTCGTAGAAATTCTCGTGTGATGATATACAATTAATCGGTTCAAACAGTGAACGTTAAATACCTCAAATAAATAAAAACTTTATTAGCTGCTAGTCGACGGTACAAGATCACGTGACCTACTCTCAACTAGCTCTAATATATCCCCGTGGGAGCGTTAACAAATAGCACTAGTGATAGTAAAAATTGAACACAAGCTTCTCAAAACATCACGGACAATATCTTAACACAAAAAGCATCCAGAAAATACTGTACTCGCCGCTAGTTTAACTAGATTAATGTAAAAGGGCCTCTAGCCATTAGGTGGTCTTGTTAATAAACGGTCGGACTTCTGTGCTGGGAGTCCGGGGTACAATCCTCGGTCCCGGCAAAGATTTATCTGATTGCCAAAACCTTCCTTCACCTCTGACAAGACGTGTATTAATCACAACTTGTGAATGTGGGGAATGCCAGGCCTCCACCGTGGTTCAGATCCCACGTTAAACTGTAGGTCCTCCATTTCATCTCACAATCACCCTACCATTACACATTAGCGTAAGTGCGTATAACCCGAATGGGTAGTAGGACGCGGTGCTAATAATAATGCTAATAAATGCGGCTTTTACTAGTGGCCAGTAAGCTACCTCCGTGTGACCCAGACTTTAGTGGCTGTAATGGTTGACCACTAAAATAGTAGGTCCCTATTTCGATTCTGAATCGTGTTAATGACGATATTCACTCATATAGTGGATATCTAGGTGCCAGGAACTGGTGTGTAGTATTAGTCGTACTATCTTAGATTAGGTTATAAGCAAACTGTTGTTATAAAGCCTATTTAGAAATTAAACGTCAAGTATTTAAATACCGGAAACCATGGACCTGGATTTGAGTGTTAAAGTGGGGTAGCACGATAGCTAGGAAACGTATTTTTCACATTTTTTTTATAAAAAAAATATTTTGGCCAAAATAAATAAAATATTTATCTAGTAGATACATTCAGTTTAATTTTCTACACATATAAATATCAACAATTCTTGAATATATATCATGAATAAAGATGTATTTGAACATGATCTCAGTGTATAACCTGAACGGGTATTAAGATGCTGTGCTAAACAAACAAGCCAAATACTTTTTAAATAAAGAGGAAAACTGATATAATCACTGTGATGACCGGGTAGGTAGAAAATGAAACGATACGTATCTACAGAACAATATTTCATTTACTTTGGCCAACACTTTTTATTTTCTCTTGACCTTCCGTATATAGAATTATTGTTTTCGTAAAAAGAAAATTAAAAAATGATCTCATGATTTTGATAAAGGTCGACATTTAATGACACCCTTAAACAGAAAAAGTGGTTTTCTCAATGACGTCTCTATGATTATTTATATCTTGACCTAGAACCTAAATCTTTTGACCGATTGGGCTGAAACTTGTTATCTAAGGTTTTTATACGGCTCCCCTAAGGGTTTAAAAGAATTAAATATCCTACTCTAAAACGATGTAGTTTAGTAAAGAACCAAAAGGTCCAAAATAATTTTTCTCCAAATATATGTAAACGATTTTGTTTAAATTTTGTATACAGGTACTGTTTAACAGTACAAATAAAATGGCAACTCTCATTTTGCCATAACAATATTCTTAAGAGAATTAAATATGCAGGCATTTCCAAATCTGATCATATATCCACAACTATTTGAGATAGGAAATTATTTATCACTGTAAAGTAGTATTGCTATTTAAAATTACTTTTTTAATCAGTAATATATTTTTATAAAACCAATAGATTATGAGCTTTAAACAACTATATGCATTTTTAATGAGCTCTTTGACAAATAAAATATATTGTTATGCTCTTTGGTGGAAATATGATATGTTCTTCTTTAATAAATATTTTTCTAAAAGTTTATATTATTTAACTTTTATCTTTTTGATTGAGTGTTTCAGCAACAATTCCCATTATTTCGTTTAACAAATCTGACTAGTTTATCGTAATATCTCTATTTTAAAATAAAAGAGAGAAAGTCTGTGTGGTGTACCGTACCACTTATTTTATATAAAAATTGTAAAAATACGGTTCTTAACTCTCATTCCCTTTCATCCCACCTTAAGTCTCTGTTTTTCAAGTGATGACCAAATTAACTCGGATATACTTTGGTTTAAGACTTGGTGAAGATTTAGGTTAAAAGTATGATGGAACTGTAGTGTAATGTAAGAGTATGAATACAATGACAAGTAGAATGACGCTCGGAAAAAGGCATCAGCATCATATAGTCCGGTTTTCCAGTGATGGGGAGGTCAGGATTAAAATCCTGGCTGGATGCAGTGAAGGTAGTTTTTCCTACAAAGTTTCCCACTCTTCCTCTACGAAAATTTGGGTACACTATCTCTAAAATTCTACCTTCTTTCCCCCTATTACACTCTCATAATTAATGTGTGCATATAGTCCTTATGAGCTATTAAGATGAGGCGAAAAAATAATAATTTCAGAAACTGTAAGTTATCGCTTTAAAAAGTTTCAGGCTTAATTCCAATATCTTTAGTTAAATAAGTTTAGAAAAGAAAGAGTTATAATGTTGCTAGCCAAGTCCCAAAATATTATTTTGTCACTTTATTTTATTTTTGAATCGATCAAGGGAGAGCGGATTTATATTACAATTTTGTTTGTTTAATTACATTGTAACCAAACAATTAGGATAAGCCCAACTATTTTAAAGAATCGGAACATATTTTACGGACCTGTGGTTGCCATATTTTCATAATATCTACGACAATTTTTGTATGATAAAATATGTGTTAAAATGTTCACATTATTGCTTCATATGGAGTATATGAACATAAGCCTCATTGCCCACATTAATGTTCACGTGATATAAAAGTTTCATCTTCTAATAGTTTGTCTTTATTTCCTGTGACGGGAGATCCAAGCTCGAATCTCGATTGTGTGCACTTATGATGGTTTTCTCTTTGAAATCATATTTATATATTGAAAAATGATTTCTGGACACGGGAATAAAACTCATTTACTATGGGTACTGCCATATTTGCGACCTGGTTGTCACTACCACGACGCCAGCGAACAATGCCCTATTGTATACAAGGGTGGCAATACTGCTTGACCCCAGCGTGTCGACGACGATACGGTCACAAACTTAAGCGATTTTGGGTATTCATATAAATACGTTGCTTGACGCTCCGGTGAACTGGTCGCAATGTTGTTTTTTTGTTTTGTCGTAGCATCCGGGTCACACAAATATGGCCTGGGCCTAAGTGATTCACCATTGATATTCCCTTTAAAATAAACTCTTAATTTACACCCCATATAGAAAGAGTTTATTATTATTAATTAATAAATACGATACCATGCAATACAAATGACAGACTATTACAATTTATATATTAATTTAATGTTTAGAGATATTCATTATTATTACTATTATAGAGGCAATACAGAAAATATGGTTAGTGTGCCTCTTAATGTGTATATATAATATAGAGCTGAAGGCGTAAAATTGTAGATAAACAAGGTGTATATATATATATATATATATACCTTGTTTATATATATATAAGAATATATATATATATATAAAAATTACATGACTGGCTGTTTCATAAAATAATTTGTTTACTATATTAATAAGGTGTTAATCTGACAATACGAGTATTTTTATTTGAAGAGTATTGTTACACCTAAACTAAAGTATACTTTTATAACTAGATGATATTATCAAACAAATTGTGTAGCTGAGTATTACAAAATCATAGGGATCTTCTTCTGTTGCTATCTCTATTAATATTCTTAAGACGATTAATGTTATTATTAATATTAATATCAGTACTAATACTAATAGCTGACTTCTAGATCATCAAGAATAATATAATATAAAGTTAATTTAAATTTGAATTTTGATGAATATATAATATTTTGGTCCAATGAGTTCCAAGTCTTTGCACCATTCCAATGAAAGCTTGATTTCACAAAACAATTAGTTTTAGCTTTTGGCACAATTAGTTTTTTTTTGTGGTTTTATTTCTGGTCTATGAGCTTTGATTAACATATTTAAAATCTAAACCAGTTCAAGTATTTATACCATGTATGAGCTCATACATAATAATTAATATCTTATATTTAATTAGTAGTCTCATATTTAAGAATCAAAGTAATCTAAACAATGGTGTTTTATGCGCTTTGAAATCTGAAAAAAGTTATAATTCTGACAATTTTTTCCATTAATAATACTAGTGGTTGGAGATGGTTTGTGTGAGTCCCCAAATTTCAATCCCGTAAAGAAGGCGGGGGTAGATAAGTGTGGAGTAGGCATTTATTATTATCGATACTAATAGATAACATCGTTAGTAAATTGTACTTGATTAAAAACCTCAATCTATTACCAAATTATAATTAAATACCAGCCGCGGTTGATAGTCACTTATAGGCAACCCGAAATGCACTCTGTGTGGCGGATACTTTACGGCCGATTCATAAAGGGGTACAGGCGCAGATGTGGTGGCTTTCCTAGAATACAGACCCGCAACACGGATAGGAATCCAGATTGCCTACCTATCAGCCCCCTATTAGACGAGCTCTAATGAGTCGGTTACCGGCTGGATCTACCTGTATAGTGAGCTACAACACCCAATATCATTGCTGAGGGAACTGCAGGTCTTTTATTCGCTCTTTCTCAGTACTGTTGCCAAATCTTCTCGCTCTCAGTAATGTCTATATGTGGTGTTCTGGGATAAGAAGGGGCCACTGGCAACCTCGACTAACCAGCGTTGTGAAACTTGTCTTATATTTGAGGGGAAATTGACCACATGAAAACTAGAGGATGGAGACACTGTTTCCAAATAATAAACACGCAGTTCCATCAGATATGATATCAAGTGTAGTAGGGTTTAAAGGGTCAGACGCTAATTTCACTTAGTTTACTACCCACGTAGGCTAGCCGCGTATTTACTTTGTTGGGGTAGGTACGAGGAGGATATAATTTAGAAGAAATGTACCCACATTTGCATGGAGGGAAAGTGCTAAGGCACTGAGTAAACACAACCTCAGGACACCTGACTGGGGTTAAAACCCCCACTAGTTTATTGGGAGAGTTGAAAGTCAAAAGAGGTATTTACCGCACCACGACTTACTACTACCTATTCGGGCAATATGCTTATGTATTAATTACGCTAATAGTTTTAGGGACTAGTACGGATATATTTGTAGAAAGTTTACCCGTATTTACTTGGAAGGAGAGTGGAAAACAATTTTGGAAAAATATAATAATAATAATATTTAACACCGCGTCTTACTACCCGTTCGGGTTATACGCTTTAAGTACTAATTACTCTAATGGATTAGGAATTGTGAAGGTTGAGTTAGAGGAAGTGAACCCGCATTTGCACGGAGGGATAGTGGAAAACCATTTAGGAAAAACCACCCCCAGTTCACCCGACCGAGATTCGAACCTCGATCTCCCCGTCCTCAGCAGTCGAGCTTAACACGACAAGCGCGTTATCCAACTACGCCACTCAGGCGGGTTTGTAAAAAGAACCTTCAGTGCACCTGACCGAGATTCGAACCACGGTATCCCCATCATTGGCAGTCTATTCTACTGCGATAGTAGAGCCTTAGACTATGAGGTCATCGAAGCGGATCCCACCATGGATATACAAACATTTACACTAGTGTGACATGGAGGAATGTAGAATTTAGAGGAATTGTATTACCATTTATGGGGATGGAAAAATTCTGAAACAAGTGAGAAAAAACACCCTTATTATCCCCTAACAGGAAATATGGTGAAAGTGAACCTGTGAGTGAAATGGGGCATTGAAAACCCTCTCCCTAGCCCCCCTCTGAGAGTGAATACTGCCCAATACTCACACAGGAAGGTGAAGTAGGAGGCAGAGTGGCAGATGAACTTGATGAACGGTTTCCTCATGGGTTGACCAACCTTGGAGTGTGGCGCTAGGATGTACATGGCGGAGAAGATTGGGAACATGATGCCGATGCGGACAGTCTCCACGGCCTGCAGGAACATGTTCTTCCGACGGAAGCCCGGTAGACCCTCGTACCAAATGGAGGCCAGCAGCTGTTGGACGTTCGGATGGGCCACAAACTGGACAGAAGGGAACATTTCTTAAATATGGCTGAAAAAAAGTGATTACTGGAGACAGGAATAAACCCGGGACTCAAGGGATTGGCACGTAAACGCTCTACCACTAATTATTATTATTAGCACCGTTCGGGTTATACGTACTTACGCTAATGTGCAATGGTAGGGTGAATGTAAGATGAAATGAAGGACCTACAGTTTAACGTGGAATCCGAACCACGGTGGAGACCTGGCATTCCTCACATTCACAAGATGTCTTGTCAAAGGTGAAGGAAGGGTTTGGTAATCAGATAAATCTATGCCGGGACCGAGGATTGAACCCCGGCCGCCAGCACAGAAGTCTGACACCTTACCCCTAGACCACCAGGTCACCTACCACTAATTCATCCAGGTTAATATCGTGCTTAGATTATTTCAACACTCATAGTTTAAGATGGTGTGTAAGGGAACCGAGTAAAGCTCGGATATAACGAAAAACCATTTTTGTCTAAAATTAATCTATTATGGCTGAAGTAGTTACGTTTTGCTTAATTTTTTACATTTATTTATTAATCCAAATCGTTAATGAATATTTGTCATATACATAGTGACATTTTTAGAAAAACTTTTAAATCAAGAGTAAATGTCCTGGTCATTGACAGATATTCAAGAAATGTTGAGATTACTAAGTATAGAAAAATAAAAGTAAGTTTTATTGTTTTTGGTCCGAATGATTTTTGTCATGAAAATCTATAAAAATAATTGTTCTTTAATCATTATTCCTTCCTCCCACCTTGATATTAACTTAAATTTTTATAGTTATGGTGTAATCATTGGGTTGGTTTGGCTATGCTGGTTTTTAACTTAAGAACAGGAAATGATTACGGTTTCTAGTAATTCGGTTCTTAGTTTTATTAGCTGTTTTTAAAATAAATAAATACTTACATACAATGCATCTAATATAGTCTAACACATGAAAATGAATAAAGTCTTAAGGTGTAGGACTTTTAATTATTTAATTACGTTAAAAATATGTACTCTCCAATGGTAGACATGGGTACTAAAATGTTTGGCTAGTCTAATCTTGTTTGATAATGGTGGAGAGGCCGGGATTCAAATACAAGCTGGGTGTGTTGTGCGTGTATATCCTTAAACAGCCCTCCCTATAAGCAAATCCAGGTAAATTTTTTCTAAAGTATATTTTCTAAATCTACAATCCACATCGTAAATACAATACTTATAGGCTGTACCGGTAGTAAGACGCGATGTAAATCAATAACAGTAGGTATAGTTACATTTACACACATTGAGGAATACAAAATGCCGTTAGAATAATTTTGAGATTAAATGAAGTTTGGAGCTAAGAACCACAAAAATAGAACGTCACCAGAACCGGAAAAAATAATCTTATTTGAGAAAAGGATGAACATATGGCTTTTACATAAAAAATATATATTCAAGAAGCACTTATAAACATAAATTTACGATTTTAATAACTAGTTATCCAAACTATTTTGAGCCTTAATATGTTACTATTTAAAACGGTTTGCAATAATTAATAACGTAATTCAATAATTTTATTTTATTTCACAAACTATCCTAAACCGTTTTAAGATAACTCATAAAATAACATATTTATTAAGTCTTTCAACTCCATGGTTTGAAACCACAAGCGAGCTATACCGAGTGAGATGCCGCCTCTGTAAGTGATGGTAGTGCCAACATTTGCGGATAGAGGGTGTCATGTTGTCAGCACTTAAATAGTTCCCCGGATTAAGGCTTATAATGGAGTTAATAGTTTATCGAATATATGTATGCTTATATTGTAACAATAACATTGGTATTAATAATTAATTAATTATTATAGCAAAATATGTTATCTTATATATATATATATATATTGATAAGCCCATTTACCGCAATAGAAATTACGAGGAAATGACTGAACACATTTTGACAAAACTACTAATTTTAACGGTTAAAAATCCAGGATGTCGGGAAAAATAATAACTTTCTACGAAAACCCGATTTTCATAGAGAGCTTTCAGTTTTTCGTTTTTTGTTTAATCAGCATGGAAACCGTTATTCGTTGCATGGCTGTAAATATCTAAATAAAATATATCTCTTAGGCTAAAAAAATAAAAACTCAATCTTTATTTGTTGGTCCAAACATATCACAAATTTATCTTTGGATTCTGACATAACACAGCTAAAGTGAGATTCCTAGGATGGAGAAATATTTTTTTATTTGAATGTAGCTATCGTTAATTCGCATTTAAATAAATAATATTGAGTATAGTTCGAAATTTAAAAGGATAGGTCAAATTCGTAAAAATATTTTCTAAGTTTTGTTTCGCGGATGATAAAATAATGTTTAAATATGTTTTGGTATGTATTATAAGCTCAAAAACGATAAAATGATCTTGAATAATATTTAAAAACAATCATTTTAATTATTAAAGTATGAATTTTGGTGTTTATTTTTTAAATAATGGGTTTTGATGTTCATTTTAGCGAATAGTAACACAAAACAAATACATAAGTTAAGCTATGTTTTCATTTTACCGCTTAATTTTGAGGTTAAGATTTTAAAAGTAATGTTTTGTATACCATATCTATATTTTCACATTCTATATTTCTATCTGATACACTCTCTCACGCTCTCCCACACTCTCACTCACACTCTCTCCCCTCACACACAAACTATACAACACACTCTCTACCCTCATATACACTCTCTAAAACACAATTTATTTGATAACATCTATATTATACTCTCTCTCAAATGTTCTCTCACTCAAACGTTCTTTATCTCTTAAACGCTCGCTCTCTGTCACTAAAAAGCTCTATTTCAAACTCACTCTCTTTCTTAAACTCCCTTCATCTCAAACTCATACTCTCAATATCTCTTTCTAACTACATCTCTAGCTTTTTCTTCAACACTCTCTCTTAAACTCTGTCTCTAACTCTTTCTAACTCTAATTTTCTCTCTCTAAACTAATCTCTCCCTCTCCAACTTTCTATTTCAAACCCTCTCTCTCACATGCCCCCACATTTTCTCTCTCTTTCACACCTTGTCTCTCCCAAAATTGTACACTATATTTTTTTCATACACCCACCCACAATTTCATATCACGCATTCTACTTCACATTTTCTCTTTCTATCTTTCACACACACACTCTCTCTCCCTTTCTCTCATACACAATCTTTCTCTCACACACTTTCTCTCTCCTTACACACACACATTTTTATATATAATTTAATAAACCCATTTTTGATAGTTTAAATTAAGAATAAGCTGTTCTACCGTTTTTAACCAACGAAGTCATTTTAAAGGTTAGGAATCCAGTATGCCAGCAAAAATATTTGTCTAAAACTACATTTTCCTTGCTAATTCTCCATATTTTAATTCTGTGTAGGCAGCGGCTAAATTCTAAAATCATTCTTTGCTTACATCACCATGGAAACCATTATTTGCGTGTTATTGTATATCAGTAAATAAAATATTTCTCTTTGGTTAAAAATAATAACAGCTTAATGATTATTACTTGAGTGGTTTGGTGCAACGAATAGATAGAGATCTGGGAGAAGGGTCGTTTTAAAGTTATCATCGCGAACGAAGGAGCGAAAAATATAAGTTTTGATTCAAATAAACCAACGAAAGCTAAATATCTATTTAATTTAATAGGCTTTGACGAGTAAACTTTTAATTGAAAAGTCAAGTGAGGCCTTATTATATATATTTTCCCAATAAAAAATCTAATATAGATTTTAGTGGAATAATATGTAGTCTAGTAATATTTATGATTATAAGAGTATTATATAACTTAGGTTGGCAAAGTTTGATTACTTTAATTAGGCAGTTTTAAATTTAATAAAATAAATATAAATTTGTTTAGATAATTTAATATAGTTTTAGTTAAATTCATTACCCTTGTTTAATTATGACTCAAAATAGTTCGTATAGTATACATTTCAGACGAAATACTATTGATATTAATTTGGAACGTTATAGAAATCTCTCCATTAAAGCGCACATTCACAATTATTCGCCCTCTGAGTTCCATTAACTCGTTGAGTCAATACATTCTAGCACAAGGTACTCTTAACAGTTTCATTTGGCGATAGCTTAGTATGCGCTCCCCAATTTATGCGATGGATTAACTGCTCCCTTCGTATAGCGTTCATGGTGGCGACAATATTGGTCTGCCAGGGTGAAAACTCGGAGGAGTAATGTCGGGTTGAAGTAAACATTATCTGTATATTGTCAGCCGCGTATGTTTCACACAACACTGCTTCTATGACGCGAATACGGGTTGACGGTTGAATGTGTGACGGTTTTCCACGACACCGAGTTTTACTCTCAGTTGAATATATTGCACACAGTTACTGAAGAAAACGGGAGGGCGTAGCCTGACATTTTGTTTAAGGAACTTTAGACGTTCACTGTTACTTGAGATAAGAACAATATTTAAATTACGACTTTGGAATGAAGAACATTTTAGAAAATACAATATTTTTTTCGGTGTTGCCAACATTGATAAAAAAAAGAAGTATAGTGTTATTTTATAGGTAACGATATTATCTATTAAAATTGACTGACAGAGATCACATGATTTGAAAGTAGATGTATTAACTTTTATAGCTGTCAAATCAGGTTCTCTCAATGAAAATTGGGATATAACTAAAATAGTTGGATGAAATTTAATCTATTATTAAAAGTAAATCACTGAAGGCCACTATGATATATTTATTTATAAATAAAATAGTATTTAAAGTGAAAATGGCAGCTAAATTTAAAGAAAAATACGGAGAGTTGCATTTCAAATAAAATGTTTAATATCGGTGTAATATTATCTTAAAAAACAAAGAACAACTTCGGTGGTCACGTGGTCTAATGCGTTACCCTCACAGTAGATTAGACTACCGATGACGGGGAGATCTAGGTTTGAATCTCGGTCGGGTGTACTGAGAGTGGTTTTTCCTAAATGTTTTTTTTAAACGGTGACCTGGCGGTCTAGGGGTAAGATGTCAGACTTCTGTGCTGGCGGCCGGGGTTCAATCCTCGGTCCCGGCAAAGATTTATCTGATTTCCAAACCTTTCCTTCACCTCTGACAAGACATCTTGTGAATGTGGGGAATGCCAGGCCTCCACCGTGGTTCGGATTACACGTTAAACTGTAGGTCCTCCATTTAATATCACAATCACCATACCATTACATATTAGCGTAAGTGCGTATAACCCGAACAGGTAGTAAGACGCGGTGCTAATAATAATAATAAATCAACATAAACGTGTGTACACTTACTATAAATATAGCCTTCCTCACCCTTAAAAACAGCGCGTAGTAATACGCGGTGCTAAAAAACAAAAACAAACAAAGATAATATATTTCAAACACTGAACGCAAACACTTGTCAGATTAAAGAATGGTTTTCCAATAAATGTTTAACCAAACGATATGTGCTAAATCACATATCAATAATCCGTCTATTGAGCTTAGTTTCCTGGGTTTTATTTCCGGAATGGCCGAAATATTTATATCTCACTGTGATGAAATAACTGCTGGGTGACTGGGTGCTGCGTCAGTTCTTGAATTATATTAGTTTTTTAAAAAAGTCGTTCTCTGATAAAAAAAGTTTGTTTAGAGAGTGAATGTTAAATGCCGGATATGAATAAATGTGCAAATGAAGTTCACCGGTGGATGCAGGAGATAATCCTTTTAGCACTGCATCTTACTACTGTTTTTATTACCGGGTTTTACACAAACTTCCTAATGATGAGGAAGTGTACCCAAATTTGCGTGGAGGTAGGGTGATAACCATTTAGGAATAAAAACATATTCAGTACACCTGACCGAAGTTCGAGCCCTAGTCTTACCGTCATCGGAAAATCTGTTTATTTTGAGACTTACACCTTAAATCATGTGGCCACCAAAGTGGATAGATCACGAGTAAAGATAATTCTTTTTTGCATTTGCAGTTAATTTTTGGCCAGAATAAATAAAATAAGGCTTTATTAAGTGCATTTAGTTAAAACATTTTCTTTAGCAACGCATCTTACTACCCGTTTGGGTTATATGCTTAGGTACAGTAGCCCCATGGTTTCTTTGGTGATGACTGACAGCGCACAGCTGACTTATGACAGTAAACATTTAGGTATATACCTAGATTTTGTCTGTCAGAAGTGACAGCTGCTAAACACATGTTTTTTTTTCAGATCATATGGTTTGGCGTAGAGATACATAATTTGGTCTGGTAACTTTTCAAAGCTGTCAGTCGGCACGAAGGAAGTTATGGAACTACTGTACTATTTACGAAAATGGTTTTCCCATTTGCGTGGAGGGTGAATAGAAAACAATTTTGGAAGAACCATCCTCAGTACACCCGACCGAGATTATAACCCCAATCTTCCCATCATTGGCAGATTGGTCTACTATGTGAGAGTAGCACGTTAGACCACGTGGTCACCGATGCGGGTTCATTTAATTTAATTCTCTAAGCATAGTTAGTCCAACAGTTTTTAAATATTTGTCATAGGAATGGCCTAATTTGACGAGGACTTTGTCCTTTTATTTATGTTCAAATGCCACAACGCTCAAGACATATATTCAAGAACTGTTAAATTTATTATTTGTAGAAAACTAATTGCATCTACTCAAGCAGGTGACCTGGTGGTCTAGGGGTAAGGTGTCAGATCTCTGATCTGGGGGTCCGGGGTTCAATACTAGGTCCCGGCACAGATTTATCTGCTTACCAAACCCTTCCTTCGCCTCTGACAAGACATCTTGTGAATGTGGGGAATTCCAGGTCCTCCACCGTGGTTCGGATCCCACGTTAAACTGTAGGTCCTTCATTTCATCTCACAACCACCCTACCATTACACATTAGCGTAAGTACGTATAACCCGAACGGGTAGTAAGATGCGATGCTAATAATAATCTACTCAAGTAATATTTTATTTTATTTGGGCAAACAATTTTAAAAAAATATCTGCAAAACTTATATAATATACCTTATCTCGTGATATATTTCGCCCAACCTTTAAGCTGCTATTTCCTAAAAAATGCTCACTTTCTTCTGTCTCAGTTTGATGGCCAACTTGAGGCGGTTGAGGTGCATACGCTCGCCGTGCTCAAAGGCCGGACCCGTAGGATCGTGATTCAACAGAACCTCCAGCTCGTAGGAACTTCTCGTGTGGTCCAGGAGCGCTGTCGCGAAGTCCTGGCACTGCTTTCGCAACTCCTGCACGAATTACATCACATTAGGGATACAAACAGGAGAAAGATTGTTTAAAAAAATACACATCTATCTTTTGGTTATCGCGTCTTACTACTTGTTCAAGTGATATTCATATATAACTACTCTAAAAAGGTAATGATGAGGTAATCCTCTCGAATTTGCATGGAAGGATAGTGGGAAAGCATTTAGAAGAACTCACCCTCAATAGACCCGACTAGAACTCAAACCATGATTTGACCTCATCAGCAGGCCAGTCTAACACGAGAGTGACGCCTTAGACCATCCAGCCAATGAAGCATCTTTTTGGGTAGACATTGATAATATTTTACTAACATATTATTGTTATATTGTCTGACACCTTAAATTAATTGGTATCGTATTTGACCTCTGAGATAAGAGACCTGAATTCGATTCCTTGAATAGCCGAAAATTGTTTGGTTTGTAAAATGTTGGTTTCCGCTTTCCCAGTGATAAATTAGTGGTCAGGGAGCTAGGTGTTGAGTCTGTCCTAGATTAAAGTTACTTTAAAAGGATGGTCAGGAGAGGTTAAGTTCACGGAATGGGCAAAAATATGCCCGATTCATTAAGGTGTGGCAGAAGGGAACGCGAGTAATTTCAAAATTTTTATAGCATTACATTTTTTTTGGCCAACATAGATAAAATATTTCTTCAGTAGCAACATAGAGTTTAGTTTTCTGAACATGCTAATATAAACAAATCTTGAATATCTGTCAAGCGTGTCCTGGAATTTTGTCAACATTTTTTAAACAAAGAGAAAAAGTTTTGACAAAATTCCAGGACACCCTTGAGAGATATTTAAGATCTGTTGATATTAGCATGTGCAGACAGTTAAACTATTTTGCTAGTGGAAAAATAATTGATTTATTTTTGAGAAATAGTTTATTTATTTTTGAGAAATAGTTTATTTATTTTGGTCAAAATATTTATATTCTATAAAAACTGTAAAAATACATGCGCTCCCTTCTACCGCACCTTAACTGGACAAATTTACGAATGTGCTGTAACATAGCAATACAGCGCACACACACCATTATTTTAAAAATAAAACGAAATGAAGTAAAGCTATATGTATTACCTATTGGCACGCTAGTCGTAAAGTCCTGGTTTCGATGTCATTTTTCAAAAATACTTAATTTAAAGAATTATTTTATATACAGGTGAATATTAAACAAATTTACATAATTTATAATATAAGAAACGTACTTGGATGGTAAAATTACTATATTTCTCCTTGATACAACTATAATGAACATTACTGAAATTTACTTAAGTTAAAAATGAACGAGAGGATTAAATGGCTTATCTATATATATAAAAAAATCTTTTAAAGTTTTCAAGACAGGGGCATTTTGGTGGCTGAACATAAATCTTTCCCGTCTAGATTTGAGGTTGGAGTAATCAATCTTCTAGCCAAAGTCGCCACGTTAATAAGATTTGTTTCGGTCGTCAGTATGAGCTAAGATAATCACTCAATCAATCCACGTCTTAACAGATTATACCGTAAAGATTTAACAAATTCATTAAATAATGAAATATACTATCTCATCAAACACAAAAATATCATCTTAAGAATGCATTGGTAATAATTATTGTTACTATCATCATATTTATTTTTACTATTAATTTAGTTAAGGGGTTTAAATAACATAGATGTGATACGCTTTATTTTTAACAGCAGTCATTCAAAACTAAATTTAAATTTTATATATTTTTGATACTATTTATTGCTTCTGTCATTTATTGAAGTAGTACAGGCAAAATGCGTTAAGTCAAGATTTCTGGTTTCGATTTGCATGTTCTGAAATATTTAAAAAAAACTTATATATATATATATATATACAGATGGTATCGTAATATATGGGACCCACTTCAAAGGTGTACAGAATACACAAAAACCATTACAAACGATTGTATAAACATGTGTCCCATTTGACCTTGTTTCTGAGTGATTTCACTGGACTGTTAGTATACCATATTCTATATATATCTCAATTTTTTGACTAGGTACTTTCTATGGGTTAATACTGGTTATTACAAACAACCGGTATTTTTTTAAAGAGTGCTGAATTTCACGACACGATTATTGCAGGCTTGAATTCAGGCTGAAGGTGGCCATTTTGAGCGTCTCCGGGTTCGATTATCGTGTCTAGGTGTCATTTTTCAATATATTCTACTTCCTCTAATGTTAAGCAGCTCCATATTACTGGAGTACAAACTTGATTATAGATCGGAAACAAGGTCAAATGGGACACATATTTATGTTAAATTTTTAAGTGTGCCTCCTGTACACCGCTGAAGTGTGTCACAAATGTTACGAAACACCCTGTATATTTATTTATATTTATGGTACGCCCTGTGTATTAACTATTGGCTAGTGTTGGTATATATCATCCAAACTTAATTAAATGCAGTTTTTAATTAACTAATAGACCTTTCAAAAACATTTAAATTAAAAATATATATTATTTATTTTGTAAAAATAAGCATATAAATAATTGGTATCAGATACATCAATTATCTAGTCAAAGCTATAAAAGCGAGGAGAGCTAATTTTAATAAAATTCTCAAATATTAACCTAGAAAAATTACTATAAAATCAACGTTTTTATAAAAATTAAAAATTGGTTCTGTACTGAAGATCAGTTATCCAACCTTACGATTTATCTTAACCTAGGTGAGCAACATTTAATACCAAACACCTAAATAAAGTGTCAATATTTCAAGTGCATGCTGAATCAGACTAGCTCGTAGGCGTCTGTAAATACTACAATATTTTAATAGCCATGTGTTTTCGAGCCAATCTCTGACGGAGGTAATATGAACCTACTAGAGTTTTCTTTTATTCAGTTAGAGAATCATTTGTTTGGCATAAAATAAACCCGATTTCTGACTTTATTTTTAAAGATAGCCCCGAAATTCCTCCATAATAAAAATAAGGATCAAATTATTTAAAAAAAAGATAGGAAACTTAAATACATATATTAACGTATTAGCACAGTCGATAGAGTGTATAGTAAGATTTGGCTAGCAAGGAAATTTTTATAAGGCCACACATCACTTCTGTTACACTATAAAATATTATCCTTTTACATAATTATTGGTATAATTTTATAGATATTGATATTATATATAAAAAGTCACATTTGAAGATTACGTGTTTTGGCATATTTTTATTAGTATTAGTAGTTTTTTATTAGTTACATATTTTTATAACTCTCAAAAAAGTTACTTTATATTGAAATAATCAAATAGTTTTGGGTCAATTCTTTGATTTTTGTTGAGAATCAAAAATGCACCACTGTGATTTATTTTCCTGTTAGTCACACAATCATTCTAAGCCGTTAGTAGCTTATAAGGCCAGCAAATTAAAATTAGATAATGTTACTAGGGTGATCCTAGCAATCATGTTTGAATCTGTACACTTTTTTACAATCAATAGTTTCTATCCCTATTTATCATCAATATAGTGGAATCGTGGTAAAAAAAATAGGTTTATAACATCATTATTTTTGCTTTCAAAACTGACATAACGTAAGTATTACAAGACTTTAATGAATATCAAAACATATCCTAATTACGGCACTGTCCATAGAGAAGGGACCACATTTAAATCAATCAGCCCTCCTGAGTTTCAGATGGCTATTGTATCTGATAGCACGCGATATTTAGCTGACAAATACACACGTCCATCACAGACTCGGCTTCAAACTATGAGGGACGAATTACCCTAGGAATGAGAGGAATCATGGATAGCTAGGTGTTAGGGTATTGGCGAGCTATGAAAAAGGCCCCGAGTTCGATTCCCATGTCTAGGTGTAATTTTTTCAACTAATCTAAGTTAATGTCTTTCAGCGTGTTATATATCATAATAGATTATTTGTTACTGTAGCATGTAACGTTTGATTATGCTCAAGAAAAAAGTTATGGAAATAGGACGTCGGTAACCAAAGATGTAACCTCCTACCCAGATTCAAGAAGCGTAATGCCTACCCACTCTCCTCGAGTATGGGAAGTGCTGAATTTGTAATATATAAGTCTACGTCATCACCTCTTGGATGACTTGGCTGCTCGCTGATTGGCCTGGATTGCAGAGCGATTAACAAATTATAACTTATTCACGATGGTGGTTGTTCAAGACAAAGAGTCTCTCAAGACCTCTGGAGGAGAAGTTTCCTCGCTGATGTGTGTGACTGGCCGATAACATATCGAGACAAGATACGAAAGGCGTTCTATCAGGCCGGTTACGTCCAGACTGAATTCATGACCTCTTACTACCCGTACGAATTATACACCCATGTACTAATTACACTAATGGTTTAGGGACGAGGAATATTTAAATTAGAGGAATTTTACCCACATCTGAGTGAAGGGAGATAGGAAAACCTTTAAGGAAAAACCCCCCTCAGTACACCCGACCGGGATTCCAGCTCCGATCTCCCCGTGATCGGCAGTACAGCATAGATTCCCATCTGGCCGTATTGCGGGTGATTTTTCCCCTCACTGGATTTCCAAGCCTTCCTCCACATTTCCACTAAAAGTTTACCTTCCTCATCCTTACCCAAGCTAGTGTAGTTACATTCATACAGAATTAAATTCACACTTGAACCCTATGCTGCGCCGCACCTGATATTCACACTTGAACCCTGTGCTGCGCCCCACCTGATTTTCACACTTGAACCCTGTGCTGCGCCCCACCTGATATTCACACTTGAACCTTGTGCTGCGCCTCACCTGATATTCACACTTGAACCCTGTGCTGCACCTCACCTGATATTCACACTTGAACCTTGTGCTGCACCTCACCTGATATTCACACTTGAACTCGTGCTCCATGAAGCTCAGTCTGCGCAACTCCCACGACAGTTCGAAGGCGGTGAGAATGGGATCTTTGGACGAGAGGGCGATCAGTGAGGGGCTCGCTAAGGCTCGGTACGCGTTGATCCGTGAGCGGGAGTGTCTCAGGGAGTCTTCCTGGCGTGACGTCACGCACTCATCACAGCCACATCTGGAACACCGGAGATAGCAACAGCAAAGTAGTGGCGCGTTCGACTGTGGTCTACACCAACTGGATTTTACAATGTCAAGTCGACCCTTTTTTTGTCTTTTTCTCTCTTTATTCTCCCCAACTTCTCTTGTACAGTAGGTTTTTAGAAAATATTATTTTTATTTAGCATCGCGTCTTACTACCCGTTTCTGGTTATACGCTTAAGTACTACGCTAATGGATTAGGAATGGTAAAGGTTGAATTTAGAGGAAGTGAACCCGCATTTGCGTGGAGGGAGAGTGGAAAACCATTTAGGAAAAGCCACCCCCAGTTCACCCGACTGATATTCTAACCTCTATCTCCCCGTCCTCAGCAGTCAAGCTCAACACGACAAGCGCGTTAGCCAACTACGCCACAAAGGACCAATTTATCTATTTGTTTTCTGTAAACATTGGGTGGTTGCATAGTCTAAGGCACTACTCTTGCAGTAGACTATACTAATGATGATGTGTATATTAAGGTTCAAATTCTGGTTAGGTGTACTGATGGTGGTTTTTATCAAATGGTTTTCCACTCTACCTCCACGCAAATGTGAGTACACTTATTTTGTATATAACCTTCCTAATCCCTAAAAATACACTAGAGTAATTAGTACATAGTCAAACGGGACGTAAGGCGCATTGCTAAAAATAATTGATAACATTTGCTTATATTATTAGTGTTATTTTATAGGTTTTTATGTTTAGTATAATATGTAAAAGTTGATATAACATTACATTACGTAAAAATACGTATATAAAAACTATTTTAGTGATTTTTGTAACAATCAAAATGGTTCCTTTCTCTCTAAATCAGATTGTATCTTTGATAGCAGCGAGGGATTGAACACTACTCGTGTCCATGGCAGTTATGAGATTATTGGCTTGCTCTTTCTCTCTATTCATTTATTTAAATAATTCTAGCAAATTCTCCTTGAGATCTTTACCTGAATGGTATTTCTTCGTTATCATAGCATCGATAGGCGTTAGCTTTCATAACTACTTTGTTAATGGAAATAGTTTGCTCTGTTACCATGGCAATGTTTATCCTGAAAACGATCATGGTAATGTCCGAAGCAACCGCAATTGTATTAATTATGTCGTTATCACTACCACTATAATGGTCTTGATTTTCTTCGCTACCATAGCAACGATAATTGTCTTAATTCTTTCTTTGATTTCCCTCGCTACCATAGCGACGATAATGGTATTGATTCTTACGTTACCACAACCAAGATACTAATATTGGCTTATTCCATTACCAAAGCAACGATATTGGAATTAATTCTTTCGTTACCATGAACATGATAACGATATTGGCTTCTTGCGTTACCAAAGCAACGATAAAGGAATTCATTCTTTCGTTACCATGAACATGATAATGATATGGCTTCTTCCATTACCAAAGCAAAGATTTTGGAATTCTTTCTTTCATTACCATGAATATGATAAATATATTGGCTTCTTTCTTTACCAAAGCAACGATATTGGAATTCGTTCTTTCGTTACCATGAATATGATAAATATATTGGCTTCTTTCTTTACAAAAGCAACGATATTGGAATTCGTTCTTTCGTTACCATGAACATGATAATTATATGGCTTCTTCCATTACCAAAGCAACGATATTGGAATTCGTTCTTTCGTTACCATGAACATGATAACGATATTGGCTTCTTTCGTTACCAAAGCAACTGCAACAATGGTCTTAATTCTTTTGTACCATGACCTCAATAGTTATCTTGGCTTACTCTGTTATCAAAGCAGGAATCATAGTATCGACCTCCTCCGTAACCAAACCAACCATCTTGAATTCTTTGTTACCAAAGCAAAGGAAAAAAAAAAGCAATTGACATTCTACTGATAAAGTACACCTAATATACCATTGTGTACAAAGTTTGACTATATCATGTTAAGACGGGATCTTCTTATTACTATCTGGTAAGTTTAAACTAAGTTTCAATTTATTTACTTAGATAACTAGCTTTAGGTTGGATTATTTAATACATATTATATACCAAAGTGTAATTAAATACCTAAAGTTACAATTATTATATCAGTGTTTTGAGAATATGAACGTCCATGATCAGGAAAGTTTTAATTAAATTGACATTCATGTAAAAAAATGTTCTGCAGGAGTGATATGTGTTTAATAAGTTTGATAAAGATACATTTATATACATATCTGATTCGATTAAACGAAACATAATATTATAATTAATTAATGTAGTGGGATCAAATATTCAAAATATGTACGATTTAATTTATAAGTTGTAAAGTAAAAATGACCGATATAATACGTGTTCTATTTCTTACAAGCTACAAGCTATACAATAATTATTGTGTCATGGCTGTGTAATGGGATTTATGAGAATGGCAGTTCTGAAGCTATAAAAATGCTAACATATTTGTAATTTAATTTTAAACGTTTTGTTACGACTATTAAATAAATGTTATCTTTATTTTATTGAACAGGGCTAGATCAATTAATTTTTGTATATTAACCAAGAAACTCTAACCTAACAAATGTAAAATTTAAACTAATTATAGAATATATTTGAAAGGGGTAGTTTGGCACAATATGAATATCAGTGATTTTTTTTACTAGCAGCACGTCTTACTACCCGTTAGGGCTATACGCATATGTACTAATTACGCTAATGATTTCAAGGAAAAAAATATTTAGAGGAATTGTGTCCGCATTTGCGTTGAGGAAGAATGGAAAGCCACATAAGGAAAATTACCTTCAGTACACCCGACAGGGATTAAAGTTTCAATATATCCATCATCGGCAGTATAGCCTACTGCGAGTGTTGCACCCTAAACCATGCAGGCATAGAAGTGGGTAGTATCAGTGGATATGTACATATATAGTTTTTATTGTATGGCATATATGACCGGGAGGAACATGACATCCAGGTTAGGTCACCTGATAGATAGACTATTAGCCGCCCTGGTGGAACAGAGAGTTACCCAGGGTATTCCTTAATGGTTGTCTACACGCCGTACCCTCAATGAGATGGCGGGATGATAATTATTCTGAAATTGTGGAGCAGTTCCCTTTAAGAGAAAAATACCCAAAGTACTAGCTGGGAATCGAATATGTGACCCCCAAGCTCGTAGCCAGGTGCACTGACCACTACACCACGGGGTTGGTAGGGTTTATTAAAAGTTGTATGTATTAATGTTTTGCCATAAATAGCAGTTTAAAAAGTTATTAAAATAGGGGGAAAATAACATCGATTTGTCTGGACCATGTATTGTTTGGTTTTAACAAAGGGGCAGTTTTTGGGGATTTATTCCCACCCAGTAGTTCCAAATTTAGTGAAATTTTGTAAGCTAATTTATCAACTTTTTTTTGTGACCCCCTTACTGAGTATTAGGCCCCTGAAAAAAAATCAATAGTGTCCGTTGAAGATAAAAAAAACCAATGATGTTCTCATTTATTCGAGCTACCATACATACCGATGAATCGTTATGAATGGAGGTAGTGGGGAGTGAGTCCAAACATTTCTTTATTGTGACGGACGTGGAGGTATATTTTGATTTTTTTTTCTACCTTTGTGAATTTTAAAATTTTGGTAGAGATAGACAAATGACTTTTCCAATAAAATTGTTTGCATCGGGTACAAATTAATTTTAATTAAAGTACTGTCTCAGATGGAACTGTGGAGATGAGTTCATGGGTGTTAATAGGAGATTCCAATCCTCGTTCATTCATTTCCATATGATATTACTATGTTATTTGTGTTATTTCATAGCTATTAGTAAAATTTATCAAAATTGACAGGTGCAGCCAAATTTCGAGTATATACATAATGATTAGAACTCTATGTACAAACTTTAATGAGAGATAGGGAACACTAAAACAAAGTTTTGTTGTTATTATTATTATTATTATTAGCACCGCGTCTTACTACCCGTTCGGGTTATACGCACTTACGCTGTGTAATGGTAGGGTGATTGTGAGATGAAATGGAGGACCTACAGTTTAACGTGGGATCCGAACCACGGTGGAGGCCTGGAATTCCCCACATTCACAAGATGTCTTGTCAGAGGTGAAGGAAGGGTTTGGNTTAGCACCGCGTCTTACTACCCGTTCGGTTTATACGCACTTACGCTAATGTGTAATGGTAGGGTGATTGTGAGATGAAATGGAGGACCTACAGTTTAACGTGGAATCCGAACCACGGTGGAGGCCTGGCATTCCCCACATTCACAAGATGTCTTGTCAGAGGTGAAGGAAGGGTTTGGTAATCAGATAAATCTGTGCCGGGACCGAGGATTGAATCCCGGCCGCCAGCACAGAATTCTGACATCTTACCCCTAGACCGCCAGGTCACCCACAAGTTTTGTTGTTGTTACTGAATGTAATTTTGGTAGAAGTCACCCTTTGATGCTAGAGGGTGCTCTTAGATGCATACATAAAAGACTAAAAGTGTGAACAACATTTTTATTTACAGTAGTTTTACAGTAGTTTTACAGTTGTTGCTCATAGGAGTGACCACCGACATTAATACATGCCTGACAGCGTCAACGCATTATTTTCCGTACATTTTCAAAGATTCCCCAGCCCCATATGTTAAATGCATGTCGGCCATCTCAACTGCAGCAGAAATGCTCCATTCTACAAGTACTAAGACTGCGTTACAAATTAATAATAATAATAATATTTAGCACTGCGTCTTACTACCCGATCGGGTTATACGCCTTAAGTACTAATTACTCTAATAGATTAGGATTTGGGAAGGTTGAATTAGAGGATGTGAACCCGCATTTGCGTGGAGGAAGAGTGGAAAACCATTTAGGAAAAACCACCCCCAGTTCACCCGACCGAGATTCGAACCTCGATCTTCCAGTCTTCAGCAGTAGAGCTCAATACGACAAGCGCGTTAGCCAACTACGCCACCGATGCGGGTGTTACAAATTACAACAGTGAAAAATAGCCATTTGACGCACCACCCAACAGCGCCCTCTAGACCCAAAGGGTGAAGTCTCCGGACATATATTCACTAACGAGGGGAAAAAATGGTTTTAGTTTTCCCTATTTCCCATTAAATTTTCCACAAAGAGTTTCGATTCACCCAGTATATACTTGCAATTTTGGCAACAGCTGTCAGTTTTGACTAGTAACACAGTTTTTAATTTCCTAGAGTTTCTTATATAAACCATTAATTTACATTCCTAGAATAAGCTAATAGCTAAATGTTAAATTTAATTTGCACTCGTTAAAAAAAAGGGTAAATTAACGCTCTATGGTCTGGTTGGGGTGTTTGTTAAGTAGCGTACTATTGAAAATCAAAACCATGTTTTTAATGCACCATGAAACTGCTATGTTGTGCGTTACATAAAAGAAAGATTGCCCGTAGTTAATCGTTTAAATAATCTATACACGTCAGCTGTCTCTTAAACTTGACATAATATACGAGTATGTGCACTTAGTGTGGGTGTTTGTGTATTAAATAGTCCCAGGATTTCACGTGCTAGGCATGAAACGCAGCTCGAACAACTAAGCTAACTCCTACTTCTCAGAAAAGTAAAGTGATTGCGCGAATTTCCTTAAGAAATGATTTCATTCTCCTTTATTTCATTTTGTGAACTATTAATGGCAGCTTTCAAAGTCTCTCGTTTCATATTTTAAGTCCTTTCATTTAACACGGTAACAGCTCCATCGACCTGCTTCAGTGGCCGCATAGCCTAAGGCATCACTTTTGTATTAAACTAGCTAGCTGAAGACAAGGAGATTGGGGTTCGAATACCAGTTGGATCTACTGAGCTTGTGTCCTCCAAAATTGTTTTCCACTCTCCTCCCAAGCAAATCCAGGTATATTACCTCTAAAATGCTTCCTTTTTCATCCCTACTCAATTAGAGTAATTTTCATATATGCGTATAACTTGAACAGGTAGTGAGACGCGATGATTAAAAAACTATCAATCAGTAAGCTATCCTTCTAATTAACACAATCTGTTTTTTTTTAAATACATATGTACCAGTTACGCTATTGTGTTATGAATGCGTACGGGGGCGTTCAAGTATCACGTAAGCACCTTAGG
>CABFVX010000670.1:118909-136010 GCA_902151425.1 Timema shepardi | reverse complement strand
GTCAAACTTTGCTTATTTTTGATGACAAGGGAGTAGAAGGGTCAGAACGATGCTTACGTAAGACAGAGAATGACGGGCAAAATTGAGGGAGGGCGAATCTCAAGCCGCTTGGACTTCGGGCAGCTTCGGGCAGCAATGAACATTCTGAGTGGCTAAACGAGGGAGAAGTGGAGAAGCCTATAGAAGTAAGCCAAATCTTGAGTGACCTAACCCCCCAAAATAATAATAATATTTAGCACCGCGTCTTACTACCCGTTCGGGTTATACGCTTTAAGTACAATTACGCTAATGGCTTAGGAATTGGGAAGGTTGAATTAGAGGAAGTGAACCCGCATTTGCTTGGAGGGAGAGTGGAAAACCATTTAGGAAAAAAACCTAGTTCACCCAACCGAGATTCGAACCTCGATCTCCCCGTCCTCAGCAGTCTGGCTCAACACCACAAGCGCGTTAGCCAACTACGCCACTGAGGCGGGTCCCCCAAAATAGAAACACAATAATCGAAAGTGTTGAGACGTGGATTCAAGGACCTTGGTCATCGGATTAAATAGAGTTTAAGTTTTTTTTATAAATATAATATTCATATATATATTCACTAATGATACTTTTTATAGCTTCAATTATAAAGAGTAAATTAGAATTTTAAACTTTTATTGTATTAAAATTGTTTTAATTTTACCTATTCAATAGATTTAAATTAATTGTATACCAGTGTTAACTGTCAATTATTTCACAATTATAATTTACACCTCTGTATTAAAAACTACCAGCAATTTATAAATTGCATGATTTATTATTATATCTGTTCAGGTTATAGGCAAAATTGCATGAAAAAAAAGAATGGTTATTCCTGTGTACAAATGAAAAAAAGTTGACAAATCTTACGTAAGAAAGATAGTGTAGGGGAGGGGGGTAAGGTAATTGATTATTTCTTACAGAGGGGAGGAGGGACTAAAAATGGCCAAAAAGGTGCTTACGTAATAATTGAACGCTTCCTAAGGTTGAATTTAGTGAACGTGTACCCGCATTTGAGGGAGGGAAAAGTAAAACCATTTAGGAAAAAAAACACCCTCAGTACACTCAACCGGGATTCGAACTCCGATCTTCGTGCCATCGGCAGTCCAGTATATTATACCATGCTGCCACAGAAGCGCGTATTTTTAACCCAATCATTTCTCAAGCAATACGGCGCTCTCTCGCTTGACACAGTAGCTTCTTGGCTAGAACATTAAGCTCTCAATTTTAATGATAATATCTCAATTACAGCGTTTACTATCAATTAAAGCGTTATTCTGTCAACTAACCTAGTAATCTTCCAAATAACAAGGTAGCGTCCTAATTAATATGATATCTTAATTTAAATGATAGCCTCTCAAATAAACCTGTTGTCTTTCGGTTAACTAAGTAACCTCTAAGATAATACAGTTGATTATAATATTAACACGGTAATCTCTCAATTAGCATGATAGTATTGCTATTAGCACATTAGTCATTAGCGTTTTAATGCGGCGTTTAAAAATCCCGTCATGTAGCCAGGTTGTGCTTAGCAATATTGCCTTTTTATGACCTTAAAAGTCACTTTTAGAGAATTTTGAATCACGTGACGTTGCTTTCTTGATTTAAAACTATAGGGGAGATTAATACTTAGATATCCGTGAATCAAACCTAGACGTTTATTGACTACACTATAAAGAAGAACGTCCTAATATTCTTTCGACCAACAGAAAGTCCATCTTACTATAAAAGCAATTCAATAGAAAAATGATTTAAGAGCCCGTCTCCTCCCACGAATAACACCTAGCTTGCTTAGGTAGGTAATACAGCTCTAACCCAGCGTCGATTTGTAGAACGTTTTTTTAAATCTTATATTTAAACCACCTTTTTACCATATTCAAAGAGTTGAATGAAAAATAATTATTTTAAAATGACCAGCTTCGTTTATTTTAAGACGCCACTCTCGCAATAAACTAGACATCCGATAATGGGGAGATTGGAGTTAGAATCAGGACAGCTGTAATGAGGTTTTTATCATAAATGTACTTATACTCTCCCTCCACGCTAATGCCTGTACAATTAATCTAATTTCAATCTTCTTCTATTCTAACACACTAGCGTGTTCATACTGCGTTTTAAACTGCTTTAGTATTGAGGTCAGCGCATCCGGAGTGGGGAGTGGAGGCTCGTCACATGCTCAACCAATCCGGGAAGAGTAGTTGTCATAGCAACCGATGCACGTTGCCGGATTTCTTGACTCACCGAGTATGCTTCCACTGTAGTAACGCGCAAACACCCACTATGTGGCAACTATGCTCCCCAGCCTACTCACCACGTGGATCCTTTAAATAACAGTAAATGCGTATAGACCAAACGGGTATAAAGCCGTTTTCATACTATTCGCGAATGTGTAAGAATGTTCACGTCTCAAATAAATGTCCAAGAAGTGTTGAAGTTACACAAATTGTGAATGCTCATTAGAATAGTCGGGATTAGAAAGGTTTCGTTCTGGGAGCGGTTTTTGGCCACGAATCAAAGGAAGCGAATGTTCGCCACAGGAGTCTCGGCAAACATTCGTTAAGATCCCATACTACATATCAGTAATCGTGTCGTCTAGATGAAAACCCTTCACTTTTTTTTTTAGTGCGTATGTACACACCTGACAATGTAATAGTTGTATTATTTTGTAGCTATTCTAAAATAATATTGTTAGATAAGTAAGTACACTTATCGATTGGTTATTTATTTAGAAAATATAGTATGTTGTAGTGTACCATGTAATGTAACGTTAAATAATAGTTTTACATAATAAGCTGATAAATGTTTTGTTACCGAGGCTAACGGACGGCATGGGCAAATTGCAACTTGCATATTTAACACTGAATAGCTATGAGGACGAATTATTTTTGCAAAGAATAAAGTAGTATTGAAAGAGACAAAGATGACAACTTATAGAGTGTGCTACCGCCAACATTGTTTTATGACGATGTAGCGTGTGTTGGTCAGGATAAACACAAGATCAAGGTTAATACGGTTGGCATGAGATATCTAAGATATGTCTGTGGAAATACTTGAATTAACAGAGTAAGTAATAGATGGGTTCGGAATTAGTGCAGTTTGAAAGGGAACCTAATAGGTCAATATGAAAGAAGTGTCTTGCGTTGGTTTGGGTATGTTGGGATGATGAGTTTGGATTGAGTGACGTAGCAAATATATTAAGGTAGATTGTGTGGATCAAAAGGAAGGAGGAGGCCATGTAATACGTGGCTAAATGTTGTTGATGAATGTGTGAAAAAGATAAACATTGAGAGTTTTTAAGAATAAATGCACATGTATGATTGAGTGTATTGATGTTGTTGAAGCAAAGGAATTTTACAATGATAAGGAAGCGTGGAGAAAGTTAATGAGGATGGATTAAGTATGGAGTTGTTTTTTTAAAAGCTATATGCACAGTTTCTTGCCTACCCCGCAAGGGAACGGCGTGTATTTATGGTACGACGATATATATATAACAATGTACCGTTTATATTCACTGGAAGATATAATATCTGCAGCAGCGACAGCATCGATGTCATCGCTTGTGGAATCCATAGTGCCATCAGCTGCTATAAGCTGTGAGGGATTTAGTTGAAACTTTACTCTTTTAAGTGGCTCGTGAAGGGCTTTAGTTGAAACCACGCCCTCTTAAGTGTATTGGCTGCCGAATACCTCGGAAGTGAATGTTTTGTTAGAATATCCGGGGTAGACATTCGCGAGAAATGAGTGAGGTTCACAGGAGGCGAGTATTCGTATAGGTATTATGATACGTTACCAAACCCTTCCTTCACCTCTGACAAGACATCTTGTGAATGTGAGGAATGCCAGGTCTCCACCGTGGTTCGGATTCCACGTTTTCACAATCACCCTACCATTACACATTAGCGTAAGTGCGTATAACCCGAACGGGTAGTAAGACGCGGTGCTAATAATAATAATTATGATACGAATGTAGGCGAACATTCTGGCGAATATTCATCTGGAACATTTGTTCTCATTCGCAAATAGTGGGGGTCCTGCTTAAAGTGCGGCGATAAAAAGCTAGATAAATAACAAAAATCAATGAAATAACAAATTTTTTAATCCCAGTTTCACTGTTGTTTAGGGTATAATGCAAGGAATCGCAATTGAGCACGGTTTTATGTTTTAGCTTTATCTTAAATCCAATGTTTTATTTTAGCAACGCGTCTTACTAACCGTTCGGGCTATACACCTATTTACAAATTTTATTAATGTTTCATGAATTATGAAGGTTTAATTTAGGAGAAGTGCACCTACATTAGCGTTAAGGGAGAGTGCAAAGCCATTTAGGAAAAATACCCTAGTGCACCCGACTGGAATCGAGCCCCAATCTCCTCATCTTCATCAGCCTAGTCCAACACTAGAGTAACGCGTTAGACCACGTGGTCACCGAAGTGAGTTTAAATCTAACTACCCGGTTACGCAACCTTGAGATGAGCTCTTTTATGTTAACATATTTTTATATTATTTAATTTGAGAATCACTAAGGCGTAGCTGTGTGTTTGTATTAACGTGTGTAAAGTATTGACGTGATTCAGGTAAAACATTTCACACACAATCGTCTACTTTTAGTGAAGAGCCGCACCGGTGGGAACGCGGAACAAGACGTCGGTCTCGTATTTAATTGTTTGTTGATGATGAAGTGGTTAGGGTTCGAAAAGCAGCCACGCTCATATATGTGTTTTTTTCTTAAAGTTTTATCCACGTGAATGTGGGTACATTTCCTACAAAACTCTACCTTTCACATTATTGTAAAAAGTGGATGGCCTGGACGGATAGTACGATGAGAAGTATTAAAGAAGGTATGCTTAAATAAAAAATATTATATACAGTCCAATTTTCATAGAAAGGTCCTTTTAAAAATATAAGCTTATTTATTGTTGCAAATATTGATACAATTTATAGGTTGTATCATAACTATAAAAGGTGACGGCTACAAATCACATGACTTGACGTAAAAATACATGAAAGTAGATCTGGTAGTTTTTATAGCTGCCAGACCTTATGAAAGTTTGACTGTATACAGTAACATTTGTTCTTGTTTGTTCAGAATTGAGCCCCGAAGAGCACGCTATGAATATTTCAATCTTTAAATCCAAACCTACAACGGTGCTACTTGGGATAGCACTGAGAAGAGTTGCAGAGGTTTAGGAAACCCGGATTTTTATGAAGAGTTTTTAATATTGTTTTCACCAAAACATTCTAAACAGTTAAAAAGCTCAAAATCTAAATTTTAAGTGTTTTTTTTTAAAGGGATAACTTACATAAAACTTTATAAATTATTATTATTATTATTATTATTAGCACCGCGTCTTACTACCCGTTCGGGTTATACGCACTTACGCTAATGTGTAATGATAGGGTGATTGTGAGATGAAATGGGAGGACCTACAGTTTAACGTGGAATCCGAACCACGGTGGAGACCTGGTATTCCTCACATTCACAAGATGTCTTGTCAGAGGTTAAGGAAGGGTTTGGTAATCATATAAGATAAAACTTTATAAAATAATCCAAAATTATCTCAAAATATTCTGTTGTGACCCTATCAAAACATGAATTTATTTGATAGAGGAAAGCTAGATATGGGCTTATAGCCTTTTGCTTTGATCTCAGAAGTATTAATTTTGGTGTATAGCGTCGTTAATATTATTTTAACTTTAAACTTTATATTTAAACTTTTTAATGTGTCATAAGCCTGCCGATAATTTTAGCATGCATTTTTTTTTAAAATTATATTAAAAACTATCAAATAACTTCTTAAATAATGCGATAAACAATCAGGGCTGTACCAAATAATACCCTTGAGGTTGTATGAAAGAGAGCTAAGGGCAGTGTATTTGCAGTTTTCATAGCAATACAGTGTTTTGGTCAAAATAAATCATCTCATACTCTAGTAGAAATATAAAGTATAATTTTCTTCACATGCTGATATCAACAGTTGTTGAATATCTGTTAAAAATGTCCTGGAATTTAATGACAAATTTTTCTCTTCATTTATATAGTTTGTCATCTAATGCCACTATGTTTATGACAAATATTCAACAACTATCGATATAATTATGTAAAGAAAATTAAACTATGTTTATAATGAGAAACATTTGATTTAATTTGTTAAAAATTTAGTTTTGCTATAAACACTGATTTTTAACTTGCGTTCCTTACATTTCCACTTTAAGAAGATCTGCTATTGTAGAAGAAACTTTTTTTAAATTACAAATTCATCCTACCAGCTTGACGCGTCATGACTGAATGAAACGTATCTAACAATACATGTCTCTCACTTCTGGATACATAATACAAATATACACACACATATATATAGTCCTCCCCTAATCCCAAGTAAACATAAATCAGAGGGAAAGCTCCTCTTCCTCGATGTCGTGATGTGAAGTGAACTCTATAAAGTTCGTAATGTTCACAATTCACAATTGTAAGCGACATCTTGATCCGGGACACGTGGAGACTCGGCACTTATTCTCAGGGTCGTTCTTCCCTGCTGTGGCGTACCGCGTGGGGGGGAGGGGGGAAGGAGGAGTATAAATTCAAGACGAGGTAAACGATCTTTTAAATGCTCTCGACTTCCCTTTTAATACTTCTTGGGACGAAAATGTAGATACTTATACTCGCTCTTCTCGCTGTGGGCTCCGCTCCTAAGCCTCCAGTGAGTGTAAACCTATGTAATTCCAGCGTTGTTTTGAACGTTGAATTATTTTTACAATTTTATTAATCTAGCTGTCCCATAAGTGTGTCAGAAAATTAAAAAATGCGTGGAAAATGTGTTAAATTTACCTAAAATCTAAATATCTAGCTCTGGTGCAATCAGTTTTTTTTATAGGTTTTACTGTTTAGCCACAATAAGCCTCTAAAGAAAGTAGCTCTACCATTTTGAATTTTTTTCAGGGGTTGAAAATTAGAATTTTTATCATATATAGAGTTATCATGTATTTATATATACATATAATAAGAGCCTATTTTATAAATAGCCCTAAATGAGTATCAGCAGAAACGAATTTTTGTGTAGAACTGCACATTTTATGGCCTGTTTATTTTTAGTGTTAAGTTTAGCACGAATCCTTAGTATTCAGTTATATTTAGGCCTATACTAAATAATTTAAAAGTAATTTATTTTAATTCCTAGGGAGGGAGAGTGGGGAAAAAATCTTGAGGAAAAACCAACCTTTATGAATAAAATATTTGAATACATTATTTTTATTATTATTATTATTATTACTCTTATTAGCACCACGTCTTACTACCGGTCGGGTTATACGCACTTACGCTAATGTGTAATGGTACGGTGATTGTGAGGTGGAATGGAGGACCTACAGTTTAACGTGGAATTCGAACCACGGTGGAGGCCTGGCATTCCCCACATCCACAAGATGTCTTGTCAGAGGTGAAGGACATTTGTTTAAAAAGTATTTGTAAATGAGCTTATGTTACATTTTCACACACTTTTTTTCTATTAACAATACTCAAATTATAGGTTATTTAAGGAAAAAGAGCCCTGTCGGTATCTTTCCACTTTATTTTGGCTTGAGCCATATTTTTAAAATAACATATCGTAAGTTTAATTAATTTCATGTCAGAGTTAAACGTCTGCGCGACCATCTCTCGATTACAGAGGTGGTCCTGTTAATTGTGAATGTATCAAAGCTATTACCGGGTTTCCATTGTCATAAAAAAGTGGTTGAAGTCTCTAAAAAAATAATCTTGAGCTGTTGATTAACACAGCAAATGACTAAACGTTAATCGGCTTCTGTGGTATTGGGGTAAAGAGCTTACCTCAGGACCCGATGCATGCGTGTTCAAACCCATCTGAGTTCAACGGATTTTTCTTAAGGGATAAAAATCCGTAGCACAAATTCCTTCGGAGGGGAAGTAGAGACATTGGTCCTGTCGATTGGGGTTTTTAAAGACCCTTGGAAAGTATATGAAAAAAACCTTTTCGAGCGAAATTGATGGGCTCTTTCGTTCTCGCTCATAGACATTCTCGTATGCTAGTATGACCACTAGGTTCAGAAAGTGTACGTTAAATATGATAAATAAATAGAAAAGTCTTATTTGTCATTTTGCTTTATCATAAACCCTTCGGTGGTAACAAGCAACAAAGTTGATTTAGGCAATTTTTCTATATGGTTAGATCAATATAGTCCAATTTTCATAGCAAGGGTCGCTTAGAAAACCCTAATATATTTTTTGTGGCCAAAATTAATAACATTTAAACATTATATTAGTGTTATTTTAAAGGTATTTATAATATATATCAAAAGTAACAGTTGAGATCTCATGACTTGATGTATGAATACGTGAAAGTAGATCTAGTAACGCTTATAGTTGTCAGATAAGCCCTCTCCTATGAAAATTATGTCGTAGTAATAGCTTAATCAAAATATATTTTTCATCTACTTAAAGTGACAAAGACAAATTTTTAATTTTAGCTAAGTCCAAACTTCAAAGGTGGTAAAGTTACAAACTAAAAAAGAAAAGAATCAAAACATCCCGTTCATTAAAACACTAAAAAGTCGTAAAACGTCCCAATGCACGACGTATGACTTCATATCTAATAAACCGGTTCCCACAAATCATTTTTTAACGGTGTATCACAAAAGGCATTTGCCAGGAGATGATTTACGTCCCAATCGTGAGGTCTCACCCCTTCCTTTTTCCACATATGATAATTAAAATCATGTGCACGTGGTGAATGGGTCTGGTTCTAAGAAATTATGTTCAGTGAGTTGGCTGCCTTGGTATGACTTCTTTCAAACATGTAGAGACCAAGTTAAAAATACACATGCAGGGTTTAGCAAGACCTTCTATCAGTACTCTCTTTATTCGTGGTGTCAGCCCGCAATAGAGCTATACACACTGAGGGGCCGCCGCATGTTGGCGAAGATGGTGCCAGCATTTGCGAATAGAGAGTGTCGTGTGGTCAGCACAACGTGGTCTAGGATAACCGGGCGCAGCCAACTGGGTGCCAGTGTAAAATCATAATTACTTTTTTACGTAAATATTTATTTTTAGAGTTAAAAAAAGTCATAACATAAGAACCTTAATTTGTTTGTATTTATAAATATTTAGCACCGCGTCTTACTACCCGTTCGGGCTATACACATTAAGTACTAATTACTCTAATGGATTAGGAATTGGGAAGGTTGAATTAGAGGAAGTGAACCCGAATTTGCGTGGAGGGAGAGTGGAAGACCATTTAGGAAAAACCACCCCCAGTTCACCCGACCGAGATTCAAACCTCGATCTCCCCGTCCTCAGCAGTCGAGCTTCAACACGACAAGCACGTTAGACAACTACGCCACCGAGGCGGGTGTATTTATAAAGCTAAGACTACTTGATATTAAAAAACATTAAAGATACCTAACTTAATTTTAGTTTTTTTAATAATTAAAACACACATTATTAAGGCCACTCCCAGTTTTGGTGGCGCCCAGTTGTCCCAGTGCCTAGTACGCAAGCGCCCAGTTGTCCGGATCCGGCACAACGAAACCTCCAGCCGTTAATCTCAGTTTTCTAGGCTGAAGCCACTATTTTTTCATTCGAGTAGCTGCTCATTTGTCCTCACGACCCCGTTTCAGATCCAATGTTTCACAGAATAATCTGTAACAGCCAGGGATCGAACCTGGGAACTATGATCCCCTATTCCACAACTATACAGTATAATACAGTAATGGTATGAGATAAAACCGAAAACTTTAAGAATTTGATTTCATCACACTAGTTTTTAAAACAAAATTTCCTTGGTACCCGAGGTACTCTAGAAGGAATTGTTATAAGGTGACCAGGCGGGCTAGGGATAAGGTGTCAGACTTCGACGCTGGCGGCCGGGGTTCAATCCTCGGTCCCGGCAAAGATTTATCTGATTTACCAAACCCTTCCTTCACCTCTGACAAGACATCTTGTGAATGTGAGGAATGCCAGGCCTCCGCCATGGTTCGGATTCCACGTTAAGCTGTAGGTCCTCCATTTCATCTCACAATCATCCTACCATTACACATTTGCCTAAGTGCGTATAACCCGAACGGGTAGTAAGACGCGGTGCTAGTAATAATAATAATAGTAATAATAATAATAATAATAATAATAATTTTTTATACACTTTAAACCCGGCATTTCAAATTCGCCGCCCTGTATTATTTATAGCTTTGAAGGTTATTATTAGTTTAGACAATTAAACATCTATTTTAATCTAGTAATACAAGTAATTAAATGTATGCCTACTAAAGTAATTAAAATGAAAATAATCAATAACATTTTACAAGACTTAAAATGAATAAATTTCATTTAAATCGAATTAATTAAGAAGGCAGAATAAATTAATTCTTAGATAGTTAAATAATTTTCTTTTAATTAATTCATTTTATTTATGTAAGTTATTTAATGCGCACCTTTTGAATGCAAGAATTTCTATGAACGAGAGTAAAAGGGCCTACCAATCTCACCAGGAAAGTTGTTTTCACATACCTTCCAGGGTTATTTTATACGCCACAATCGACATGGGACCAATGCCTTTACTTCTCATCCGAGGGAAGTTGTGCTACGGATTTTTATCGTTCAAGAAACATCTACCGAGATTGGTCATGACATCGGGTCATGAGGCAAGCACTTTACTCCAAGACCACCGAGATTGACTTAGACCATTTTAACAGATAACTTTATCTTGGTAACGTTTTAAAAGAAGATAAATTAAACATTAAAATTATAGCACTGCGTCTTCCTAACCGCTAGGATTATACGCTTAAGTATGAATTACGCTAATGTGTTAGGAATTGGAAAGGTTTAATTTAGAGGAAACCAACCCACATTTGTGTGGAGGGACAGTGGAAAAGCATTTAGGAAAAAACCAGCCCCAATCCACCCGACCAAGACTCGAACCTTGGTCTCCCCGTCCTCGACAGTCTAGCTAAACATGAAACTAGCGCGTTATCGAACTACGCCACCGAGGTGAGTAAGAAGATAAACAAATTGGAATTGTTGTTTTGAAAACATTAACTCTTGGCTTTGAAATTTTGAAACCTTAAACACTCCCAATCTTCTCTAGTTCTGTAATTTTTTTTAACAGTCCGTTCAGGTAGCACACCTATGTAATATTTACTCTGATGGTTTTATGGATTAGGAAGGTTATATTTAGAGGAATTGTACCCGCATTTAAGTGGAGAGACAAGTGGAAAATCATTTTAGAAAAACCAACCTCAGTACACCTGACAGATTCGAACCTAGATCTTAATATCAGTGGTCTATTCTACTGCGAGACTAGAGCCTTAGACCATACGGCCACCAAGGTGGGTTTATATACAGTTTATTGTACAGACGTTCGCTTTGTTAGATTACCAATAGTAATTATATTAAAACTATATATTTATACAAGTGATTGATGAAAGGACAATATTAAATTATTACTTTGTTTCTCTATTTTATCTTGCTATGCTGTGATATTTTATTAAAATGGGAAGGTTAATTAGGCTTAACGAATAGAACACAAGTACGTCTTTTGTAAAATAACGGTCATGAAGCTTTTACAACATTTAAGAGTAAGACTTTAACCTCAATAGATATGTATTCATTGTTTAAGACTTTAAAATAATAATTACCTAGTCTCACTAGGGCCATTGAAAAGCTGTATCACTTTGGATCTGCGACTGAATTAAGACGGTTTTAGATGCCTCTTTTAATGGAATCTAGCTTTAATCGTCCACAACGAGACTAATAAACAGATTAGTAATTGACATCAAATCTTAAACTTTTGGCGATTAAATTGTGTCTTGTGTTTAGAATGGATCATTTTAAGAGTGTTAATTTTTTTTAAAAAATTTGAAATTGGCTGTCATTGCTTGAGTCAACATTTATACTTAAAATCAGGGATGTGAAAAAAGTATCGATACTTTACTAATATCAATATTTTCCTTTTGATACTCGTATTTTTTTTACCTGATACTTTTTTCCGATACTTTAACTGATTTTAATAATCAAACTCTGGTATCGGAAAGGTATCGAAAGAAACAACTTTTTGTTATCGTCAGTCATGATGGAAGTTTACCAGGGTGGACTGTGGAGGAAGAAAAAATAACACTATTTCTCATTTCTAACTCATACTCTGCATGAAAGCAATGTTTAAATAAAAATGAAAATACAAATATGATGCAAAAGTTGAGTATATTATTATTAGATTAAAAAAACTCAACATTTTCCAAGATTAGAATATCGATACCTATACTTACTCTTATCGATACTTTTCTTTCGATGCTTGTACGGTATCGATATTTTTCTCCATACTTTTAATGAGTACAGTTTATATACTTTTTTTCCTATATTACATTCCTACTTAATAATATTTAGCACCGCGTCTTACTACCCGTTCGGGTTATACGCTTTAAGTACTAATTACGCTAATTGATTAGGAATTGGGTAGGTTTAATTAGAAGACGTGAGCCCACATTTGCGTGGAGGGAGAGTGGAAAATCATTTAGGAAGAACCACCCCTAGTTCACCCAACCGATATTCGAACCTTGATCTCCCCGTCCTCAGCAGTCGAGCTCAACACGACAAGCGTGTTAGCCAACTACGCCACCGAGGCATCCCTACTTAAAACTATAGTATCGTGGTCTAAGATGCAAGATTCATCATGGATGTAAAATTGAAAATAAACACTTTCGAGCTGATGATATTTTTAAAATAATCCGAAGAACACATAATTACGTGGCCTGATACAAATTTTTTTAAAAACAACAACATATAATTGATTGGTTTTAACGTCATTGTTCAGCCACCTAAAGACATAGTTCAATAGCTTAAAACTTTTCTGAAAAACATTCACAACATGAATAAAAAACTTATTAAGTGGTTACTTATTAAGTCGTTCTATAGTAGTAAATAAACATACATAGTCGCATAAACTTTCTTACATATTCTTCTCGAAATTCAGCTGACATACACTACAATCGATATTGAGAAACCGAGACTTCGGTGCANCTAATTAACCAAACATGTAGGCTATGCCTCAAAATGTGCTCTACCATCCTATCTTTACTTTTTAATTATACATATCTAAAGAAAGTATTGTAATCATGAATATCAATTTCGAGATTATGAGAATCTTTACGTTTTATGTGAACCTGAACCACAAAAAATAGAATTTAGCAATTCTGTATGTCCCAATGTATATATATATATATATATATATATATATTTATGTGTGTGTGTATACTATATATAGGTCTAGTGCACACATCAGCCAATACTAACTTTTTAGAATACATTCTAAGTGAATAAAATATATTTTAAGACATATATTGTCATTTACAAATTGCAAAGATAAATGTTAAATTATTTAGTTTATAAAATTGAATATTGAAGATAAATTTCATTATAATTAAAAACCTATGCAAGTTGTTTGTACGCTAGACATATCTGTTTTTATTTTTATAATACACCATGTACATTTAATAAATTTACCTTGACTCAATGTGTGTTCATTGTACGAGACAAATTGGTCAAATTAACATTCAAAACATATTAACCAAACAATGATTGTTAGACTAGTTTTAGCGAGAATGAGAATGTTTTAATAAGTTTTATTTCTAATTATCGCTTAAACTAGTCTGAAAATGTTTTGTTCAGTGTGTTGTGAATTTTAATTTGACCAATTTGACTCATACAATGAACACATATTGAGTCAAGGTAGATATCTTAAATATACAAGGTGTGTTATAAAAGAGTAAACAGATATAACTAGCGTACAAACAGCTTGTATATGGTTTTAATTATAATGAAATTTATCTTCAATACTCAATTTTATAAACTAAATAATTTAACACTTATCTTGGTGACCTGGCGGTCTAGGGGTAAGCTGTCAGACTTCTGTGCTGGCGGCCGGGGTTCAATCCTCGGTCGCGGCACAGATTTATCTGATTACCAAACCCTTCCTTCACCTCTGAAAAGACATCTTGTGAATGTGGGGAATGCCAGGCCTCCACCGTGGTTCGGATTCCACGTTAAACTGTAGGTCCTCCATTTCGTCTCACTATCACCCTACCATTACACATTATCGTAAGTGCGTATAACCCGAAAGGGTAGTAAGACGCGGTGCTAATAATAATAACACTTATCTTTGCAATTTGTAAATGACAATAGCTAAGTCTTAGCATATATTTTATTCAATTCTATTACTACTTCGTTCCTTTGACATTTATATGTTAAGCCCCCTTCCCCCCACACAAGCCCAGTCAATATTTTTGTAATTTTCTTTTGTTTGCTTCTAGTCTTACTATTATGTTTTTAGCACCACGTATTACTACCCGTTCAGGATATACGCTTATATAATAATTACACTAATGGTTTTAGGGATGAGGAAGGTTATATTTCAAGGTGTAGTATTAATATTTGCGTGGAGGGAGAGTGGAAAACCATTTTGGAAAATCACCTTCAGTACATCCAACTGAGAATTGAACCTCAATCTCTCTGTCATCAGCAGTCTAGTCTACTGCGAGAGTAACACCTTAGACCATGCGGCCACCGAAGAGCGTATCCTACTATTCTTTCGGTCTAGCCACGCATTTACACTAATTTGGTAGAGGATGGTAAAACTTAGAATAAATGCACCCTAATTTAAATTCCAATGATAAAAATGTTATTAGTGTTTCTTATTATTATATGTATCTTCACAACGAGTTAACACAAATAAGTCAAATTGAACTACAACAAAAAATGTGAAAAAACACAACACATATTCTTTAGATTAAAGCTAAATAAATTAGTAAGTGAAGTGGGAAGGGCTATAGCCCCTAAACCCCCTCCCTCTGGAAACGCAACTGTTTGCTTACTGTAGCTACGGCAGCTGGCTGTTCTCAAGATACGGAAACATCGCCTATGGGTGCAGGTCTTTAGACTTTGAGACCCTGCGAAGAAGTATTTGTAAGCAGCTGGCGCCCAATGTGGTGAAGAACCGATTAATACCCGCTTTGGTGGTCACGTGGTCTAGCGTGCTACTCACGCATTATACTAGACTGTCAATGACTTGGAGATCAAGGTTTGAATCTCAGTCGGGTGTACCGAAGATAGTTTTTCCCCAACATATTTTTCCACTCTCCCTCCACGCAAAATGCGAGTACACTTATTCTAAGTATTATCTTCCTGATCCCTGAGCCCATTAGCGTAAATTAGTACATAAGCGATTAATCCGAATGGTTAGTAAGATGACGCGCTGAAAAAAAAACACAACACAGATTTATCCCCTCCAGGAAATTACCGCCGATATTTAGATGACACCCGGGCATCGGTAGGTAATTAACGCCACTGATTGCATTGTACGTCATTGTCATGAACCAAGGCGATCACTTTGAACATTTGATTTAACTATATAATAATAGTAATATATTCCAAAAACAAACATGATAGTAAGGAAAACTGAGCTAATGAGACCTTACTGCGTTCAAACATATAGCCACTTCAGTGGTCAAATGGTCTGATGCAGTGTTTAACAAACTTCCTGAGAGTCGCGTACCACTTTTAGAGCCATGAACTAAAGCAACGCAATACTTCCGGCTCTTCATAAAAAATAAATGACAACTGCTATCTGGCCAAGTGTTAACTGCCATTCTAAATTTTAGTTGCGCCTTAATAGTATGCTAAACAAAGTCGTGACTCGAAGAAAGTTTCATAGTCAGATTTAGCACGCCTCAAGTACGGTGCTATACTAAATACAAGATATATAACAAGACATCTTGTGAATGTGAGGAATGCCAGGCCTCCACCGTGGTTTGGATTCCACGTTAAACTGTAGGTCCTTCATTTCATCTCACAATCACCCTACCATTACACATTAGCATAAGTGCGTATAACCCGAACGGGTAGTAAGACGCGGTGCTAATAATAATAGTAATAATAATAATAATAACAATATATATACCTGGAACAGAATGGAATGGGCCAGTTTCATATTCAAAACTGGCCCATTCCATTCAAGTGTAAGTTGGGGTTATCTTATATTTAATGTAGCGCCGTACTCAATCTGACTAATAAGGAAAGAAAAGCTTATAAAGTTGTGAGGTTGCTTCAAAATTCGCTCCAAGGTAGTGTAGGGGGCTTTGTTTTTTCAGTTTTTAAATTAAAAATTGTATTTGCCAAAATAAATCAAATCTTACCCTAGTATAAACATATAAACCTAATTTTCTTCACATGGTGATATAAATAGTTCCTTAATATCTGTCAAGAATGCCCTTGAATTTAATTACAACTTTTTCCCTTCATTTAACACGTTTGTCATCAAATGCTGTTATGCTCATGACAGATATTCAACAACTGTTGATATTACAATGTGAAGAAAATTAAACCCCGTGTTTCTACACTGGAGCAATATCTTATTTATTTTGATCAACAAAATATCTTGCTATAGAAACTGCAAAAAAAATTCTCTTTAAAATGCGTACCCTATATCCTCACCTTAAAAAGTTTTTTTGGCTTACCGCTAAAATAAAAAAAGTTATGATCAAAAACACTTTATGGGACGTCACTGAAATTCTTCACAGATTCTAAGGGGTAATTGCACCACAGATTGGGAAACACTGATCTAAGCTGTCATTCTTAAAATAGACTGAACTGCTGATGACATGTAGATCGAGGTTCAAATCCCGCTTTGGTGTATTGAAGGCTTTTTTTTTAATCAATTTCTATCCACGTTTCTTTTATTCAATTGTGAGAATATTACCTCTTTCATGCAAATGTGGGGATATTATTACCTCTAACTTCTTCCAACCCGCCTCGGTGGCGTAGTTGGCTAACGCACTTGTCGTGTTGAGCTCGACTGCTGAGGACGGGGAGATCGAGGTTCGAATCTCGGTCGGGTGAACTGGGAGTGGTTTTTCCTAAATGGTTTTCCACTCTCCATCCACGCAAATGCGGGTTCACTTCCTCTAATTCAACCTTCCCAATTCCTAACCCATTAAAGTAATTAGTGCTTAAAGCGTATAACCCGAACGGGTAGTAAAACGTGGTGCTCTCTCTCTCTCTCTATATATATATATATATATATATATATATATATAT
>CABFVX010000670.1:91400-113853 GCA_902151425.1 Timema shepardi | reverse complement strand
GCGGGGAAGGAGGAAGGGTCTAGTAATTAATAATTATTCAACCTACTTTGGTGGCCGAATGACCTAAGGCAGTGTTTTTCAACGTGTGGTCCACAGGATCATAGGAAGTTTAGTAATAACAATTAATTAAATAAAGTTGATAACATGTAATACAAACATTCGAATTGCAAGAGATTAAATAGGAAATATTCCATACTAAACTGTGTCCGAAACCTTAGCTCAGTCAACAGTCTGACAACTGATTGAGAATCTCGTGTTCGATTTCCAGTATGGTCAAAAATTTATAATTGATGAAAATATGGGTTTACTCTTACACAGTGATGAATTAACGGTCGGGGACTGGATGTTGTACCTGTCCTAGTCTTAAGTTAGATTATAAACCATATGAAGCTACGACAGGCCTAGCCAGCCGGTAGTGTAAAATATATTATTTGAATAAAAACCGCTACAGGCTGGAAACAGTAATTTATATAATTTACTGTATTTATTTTCTCAGTATACACAGTCACATAGTAAAGGAAGTATGTACTAACCTAAGTCAACAAATCTGATCATTTAGTTGTTAAACAATGGAGGTTTAGAATATTATAAATAGTTAAAATTTATTACTAACCTGGCTTTACAGCTGACGGTGGAAAGGTTGAAGATCAAACCGATCTTCCTATCTACTATTCATACATATTAAGTAAAAGTAATTTTATTTTCAACATGTGTGATTATTTTTTATTTTCAACATTTAATTCAGTAATAAATTTAAATTTTAAATCTTTAGTAATTTATTAAATTTTATAATAATGTGGTTTTAGGTCCAACAGAATTGTGATCTCCTCATAATAATGCATCACGAGACTAGAAGTACAGTAACCCTATGGCTTCTTTGGTGCTGACTGACAGCTCACAGCTAACATCTGACAGTCAACATTTAGGTATATACCTAAATTTTGACTGTCAGAAGTAACAGCTGCTAAACACATGTTTTTTCAGATCATATGGTACGGCGTAGGGATACATAATTTGGTCTGGTAACTTTTCAGAGCCGTAAGCTGTCAGCTGTGAGCTGTCAGCCAGTACCAAAGAAGCCATGGGGATACTGTAGTTATTTACCTGACTTGATGTGGCATAGGCGGTTTTAGGTCCAACAGAATTGTGACTTCCTCATACAAATGCATCAGGAGACTAGAAGTAGTTATTTATCTGACTAGATGGGGCATAGGTGGTTTTAGGTCCAACAAAATTGTGATCTCCTCTTAATAATGTATCAGGAGACTAGAAGTAGTTATATCTACCTGACGTCATGAGGCATAGGCAGCGTGGCTCCTCGATCCAACAGGATCTTGATGATCTCATAGTTGTCCCGATGAGCCGCCAGGATGAGGGGGGTGATGTCGGGCGTGAACGTCGCCGTATCGGGCGGAAGAGCCTCCCAACTCTGAACAACAAAATAACAGAATATTGTCACCACCCCAAACCTTTCAGATGTGGGCCTATGGTTGTCAGGATGTGTTGTAACCGTCGACGGGGCAGGGGGAGGGGGGAGGGATCAAAGGGTATATGATTGTGGGGGTTCGTGATTAACGTTCCGATTGTGTATTTTATTTGTATTACTATGCTCTATTTAATAAATGCGATGTTGATAAGTGATATTAAAAGATATTAAATAACTTAAAAGACTATTTAAAAGCTTGTGGCAGAACGAATTATTGCAAGGAATGTTTAACCATTGGCCTGACTGACCTCTAGGTGACTCTACACGGTTGATGAAACCCTGTTCCCTGGGCTAAAATGGTAACCCTCTAATAAAGGTACTGATGTTCCGGCGTCCTAACCCACGTAGCCCCAAAAACGGTCAGATTGACCCCACCAGACTCGATGGTGATTATTCAGCCCTGTTAACTGGATACACTACTTTTTATTCTGCATTCTGGCCCAGTTTACCGTGACAAATGCTGACACTGTTTATGTTGTCGGCGCATACGCTATATTTGTTTCCAAGCTAATCACAACACCTTACAATACTCGTCGTGTCATTCACAATCCAGAGCACAATAATATCAAACAAACATGCCTCTCAATTTAGGCCGTCTGATTATAATGTTATATAGGCCTACGTGGAATTTGAAAGAACTTGCGGAGATCTTTAAGAACCCGTTCAAGCACACAGATAGAACCTGACTTCAAATTAAAATACATAATACTGCTCGTTGATACATTTTCTGGTGTGGGCATAATATTGTATATAATTTCGCTGCTAATCACACGTGAAATAGGATTATATTTTATAGCACCGTGTCTTACTATCCATTTGCTTCCCTAGGGCTGTAGGGTCTCATTTAATATAGAGATAACAGGTTATTAGCATAAATATACTAGTAAATCTTCGGACCTAACTGTCTCGTGCACCTATAAACGATTCTTTTCCATAAAATGGATAAATTGATAGTCACTTGAATTCTACAACAAAAATATAAACTCAAATTTCTTAAATATTTTCTAAGTAGAAAGGTCAGAGGTTCATGCTTTTTTTACTTATCTTAAGCCAACAATGATGTTCACATTGCCTAAGGCATCAGGCAAGAATTATATTGGATTTACGTCAATTGGGGATTTGAGGTTCAAATACGACATCTTCTAGATAACCATCCCCATCCTCACCCCTTTGATCAAGCTTTTATCATTCCTGACTAATTAGTACGTATGCTTATAACCTGACCCACAACCCACAGTCCCTCCCCCCTCCCCTACAAGTGCTACAGTCTCCCTGTACTGAAGCTACTCACGTGTGGCTCCCCAGGCCTGTGGATCGTCTCCTCGTGGTCCAGCAGCACCTCCACAGCCTCCACGAACTCCTCCGAGATGGCGTGCAGAAGAGCGTCCTTGGTCTCCACCTTGTGCTCGATCAGGAGCTCCACCATCTCCAGGTTCTCGTTGTCGATGGCCATGAGGAGAGCCGACCTCCCCAGAGGATCCACGCAGTTGATGTTGATGTACTCCGTCTCCTGGGCCCTCTGGAGCATCCTGAGGCACACGCGGTGGTGGGTGTCATTAGAAATACCCAGCGTTCTGCCTTAATATAATGGGTGAGGAATGACCTTGAGAACTGGACATCTTGGTGGTGGAGAATTGGTGCAATTAGGCAAAGGTTCCGGGTGCGATTCTCGTTTATAGGTGTCATTTTAAAATTTACTCGAGCATTCATTACAATTAAAACGAAACAATAGAATAAAATTATAGTTATATTTTGGTTATAAAATAGCTGATGACACACAAAGTACACTATTAATAATATTTAGTGTGTAATAATATATTACAACAATAATCATTATTTTTCTGTAAGAAATTCTATTGTCACACACATCAAAGCAATATTTAAAAAAACAGGTAGCATTATTTATAATTATAATATAATAAAATAATAGCTATAATATTTGGGTGTAAAAATATTCGATGGCCAACAAATATTAACGGTAGTCATAATAATTTAGAAAATTAAATGTAATAATATAACTAAATATTGCTATAATTTGGTTATAAAGTAGCTGATGGTAGCTTATGGTAACAGTAATTTATTCAATATAACTCGTAGCATTTATTATCATAAAAGTGTAATAATATAGCTATAATTTTATAATGAAAGTAATATCAATACACATAAGCTATTATAATCATAGTACAATATAGTAACAATTAGTATAATTCATATTATAATGTACCTATACACCTATACCATATTTTATAACGCCTCTTATTACACGTCCATGATATCCGCATTTAACTATACTCATGAGCCAGGAATGAGGAAAGTAGAATTTAGAGGCAGTGTACCTGAATTTGCATGGAGGAATAGTGAGAAATCATCCAGGAAAATCACATTCATTAACGAAATGGGGTTTGAACCTGGCTCTCCCCACCACCATAAATACCGTATATCGAGAGGATAATACTCTAGACCAAAGGTTGGCAACCTTTTTGATATTGAGGGTCGTATTGGTTTAAGAAAATGGTGGACTGGCTTGGAAAAATATAGAGAAAAAAATTCAACTTTTTATTTATCATAATATAGTAAGTTACTAATCTATTAAAAAAACACAATTGTTTGTTTACTAAATCTTTTGCGGGCCAGATAAAATCAGTCGGTGGGCCGGATACAACCCCCGGGTCGTAGGTTGCTGACCGTGGCTTTAGACCATGTTACCACTGAATAGGAATGGAAATAACTGTTCCTTTAGTGGAGCAGGAGAAATCTGTTACTGCTCCACCACTGGACCTGTTCCTTTTACCTGCTCCTTTTTGTCACAGTTGCTATATTCGCACCTACTCCCAGCCTAGTTCTTTTAGCATCGCGTCTACTGCCCGTTCGGGTTATATGTATTTATGCTAATTACGCCAATGTGTTAGGGATAAGGATGGTTCATTCTAGAGGAAGTGCACCCACATTTGTTTGGCATGAGAATTTAAAACGTTTAGGAAAAATCACCCTCAGTGAACCCAACCAGAATAGAACCTCAATCTCCCTGTCATCGGCAGTCCAGTCTATTGCGAGTAATAAGAGACTGACAACATTTTTTATATCACGGGCTTTATGGGTTTTAAAAAAATTTTGGCTAATTTGAAAAAAATTAGAGAAAAAAGAAGTTCAATTTTACATTTCCCAATTAGTAATTAGCTATTAAGTCAATTTTTTGAACACATTGCTTGTTTGCTAAATACTTTGTGAGCCGGATATAATCAGTCAGTCAGTATATTTCTGACGCTTGCCTTGAATAATTTTACCACCAAGCGGGTCCCTTCAGTGTTAACCATCAACGTAACAATTTATTGTGAGAATACATCACATAGTGTGCTTGTATTGTGGAGATAATGTTTTGTACTACGAAAGTTTTCCCCTTCAAAACTCATTTATTCATTTATGACTCCCTAAATCAACTCTAAACTAGGCCTATATAATAGATAAGTAAGGTTGCGCCGGACCTGATCTCAGCTCTGTGACAAGAACACAAGGCATCCACTTCCTTTCTACTGTACGACTGCTCCAAAATATCTCCGGAGCATAAAGGAACAAGGTTGTCCGGACCTGTTACAGCTGGTATTATCTGTGAACCAGTGACAAAAAGGAGCAGCTCCTTCCGTCTGTTAGGAACAGGTTGTGAATGTGACGTCAGAGGAGCAGTGTTAAAGGAGCAGGTTATGGTTTCACAGCCCATCCCTACTACTGAAGCTTGCTATTTTTTTTTTATTTAAATCTAGATTTTACCTTAAAAAAAACAATATTTGGTATAATTTACGGTATCGATTTTAAATTCCTTTTACTAGATTGCATCCTAAAAATAGTATTTATTCGTGTAGCGGCTTTCTTTCTTTCCTCTCTTTCTTTCTTAAGTTATATATTATTACATTTATCCCTCAGGCCATTGTGGATTCAGACGCGGTAGATACCGCCAGTTTCATATAATGGCATCAGCACATGTCTGACTGCCATATTTGGCGAATTGCAGCTACTTATCCAAGTCTGTCTTCAATGTTTGAATTATACTTTGTATGATTCTGTCCAATCGTTTATAGGTAGAACCATAAACGACAGATAGGAAAGTTGAAAGAACTACTTTCATGTACTTATTCAAGTCAAGTGTTATCTGCAGCTGTCACTTTTGATAGATTATAAAAACACCGATAAAATAGTAAAATGTTTTCAATGTTAACTGTAATATTTTTTGTATTCTCTAAAGGAGTATTTCTATTAAAATTGCACTTTATATGTATTATATAGATGGATGGAGATGTATAGAAATATATTGTGGTTATAATTACACTAATAGGTTAGGAATAGGGATGTAAAACCTGATAAAAGTACATACGTTTGTATGGAGAAAAAACGAGGGGAAAACTATCTAGGTAAAAATCAACCTTAGTTTACCCTTCCAGGATTTGAACCCTTACATTAACGGCACCAGTAATCAATACAAGACGAGAACAACTTCTATTTCCACGTACCTAATGAGGCAGGTTTTAAGAAGTATAATTTAAAAGTTAAAATTCGTATTTAATAAACTATAACAAACGTCTCTCTAAAATAAATATAACATGCATTACATATTAAAAGTAGTAATTGCTTTTATTTATTTTTAACTAAAGTATTCGCAAAAGTTAAATATCCTCGACGTTTCAGCCCACTAACTTTGAAAGTCTTTACCTAGTGTTACCCTATAACAGGGCTATTCAATTGGTGGCTCGCGGACCACGTCTGGCCTGCCATGCTCCGCAGAGTGGCCCATGGATTGAAAGTCCAACTACTGCACCACGTGAGTCATATAGTTCAGACGGTATGTAGAGGTGCCGGAACTTGAACGGACAGAGAGATATTGAGTCTCTTATCAATGATGGGGGAAGCTGCAAACCTGGTATTACTCGGTCCTTGGCGCCAGTAACATCATGTGTTAACAAGGGAGTATGAGCTTACTCTCCAGTGGCATGTACCCCTCACTCTAGACCTGGTGTATCTCCCTCCAAGCGCCACCACATAGCAGCTGAGCTATATAACATATTCTTGCTTTTGACCTTGAACAATGCAGATGGCCGGGCGACAGAGTGATTCACACTCCTTCACCCCTCCACCCAACAGCAGCCAATGTCTCGCCAGTTGATATTTACCTGGCTTGTTGTTCGTGCGTTATTTATTGTAATAGCGAAGTGCTTTGCTTGCAATTAGTCTTATTGTAAGTTTTCTAGAATGGAACTTTCTACTTTGAGTAGTAGGAAAAGGAAACTGGATGAAAATCGTCTTTTACATTTTTTAATTGCACAGATATATATCAATATTATTATATAATATCAAATTACGTTTCATTCCCTTTCCCCACCCCCATTTTAAACTACATAAGTATAATCTAATAGCGTTCCAAATCACTGCCAGATTGAATTGAATGACTTGCCCACCAAATATTATGATTTTTGGAGTGGCTCGCTTAGATAACTAATTGAAGAGCCCTGCCCTAGAATATAAAAATAACTTTTTCCATCTTGGATTAAATTTATTTTAGAGATAATCTGCGTGATCCATGTGAGTACATTATAATTTATGATAAAAGGGCTGTTTATTGATAATAAACATTTATTTTAGATTTTTTTTGAAAGAAAAAATAAACATAATTTTACTCGTATATTTAAGGTTTATGTAAAATATGTGTTTTCTTATCGTTTTTAAGTACCGCGTCTTACCATTCATTCAGGCTGTACGAAAATTTACTAACTACGATTATGTGTTATGGATGAGAAAGGTTGGATTAATAGTAAGTGTACCCACATTTGTGTGGATGGAGAGTATAAAACTATTTAAAATAAACCACCCTCAGTACAACCAACCGAGATTAGAACCCAAATGGCCCTGTCATCGACAGTATAGTCTACTGCAAGAGTAGCGCCTTAGACCATGCGGCCACCGAAGCGGGTGTAGTCACTTATTAAATGTTGTTTTAAAACTATATTTTGTGAAAAGATTTATTCATCACAATATTTTCTAAGAAATAGATAAACATAAATGACTTGATAGTTTTTATTAAAAAAAATAATTAAGAGACTATTTGGTGGGTTCAAACATAGAACATTATTATAAACCTCTAGCTCACGTCGGTGACCGCATGGATTAAGGCGTCACTCTCGCACTAGACTAGACTGCTGAAGACAGGAAGATCGGGGTTAAATCCTGGTAGGTTGTAGGGTGGATTTTATTAAATGGTTTTCTACTCTTCCTTAGCAAAATGCTGGTACACTTCCTCTAAATCAATCCTTCCTAATACTTAACACATTAGTGTAATTAATATATAGGTATATAAACCGATTGGGTAGTAAGATGATTTTTATGAATCAATAAAGGCAATTAAAAACTTGCTGGAATATTCATAAGAAGTCTGCTTTGAAATTAATGTTATAAAAATAAATATTAATTTAAAAATACTAAAATACTATTGATAACCTTTCTTTGGATAATTACTATCGTATCTTTCTATAAAATATACTTTTACATAAAGCTTATTTCTTAAACCAAGCCTTCTATGTACGTGGATTCCAATTTGAGGGTCACAAATTGTTTTTTGAAATGGGAAAATTTTAGAGTTGTTTTAAAATAGAAAACTATTGAAAATTTGGAAAGGAAAAAAAATCTTTTCTTGCTATCACACTTTTGTTATTGTAATAATTTAAAACACGCCCAAGTGGCTGGATAGGCTAAGGTGTCGCCTTCGTGTTAGACGGCCTTCCAATGACGATTAGATTGGATCTAGAATCCCAGTCGGGTCTACTGAGGGGGGTTTTTACTAAATTTTCTACCACTATCTCCAAGAAAATGTGAGTGCACTTCCTCTAAGTCTATCCGTCACAATACTTAGCCCATTAGCATAGCTAGTACATGAGAGAACAGGTAGTAAGACACTGTGCGACAAAAAAAAATCTAAATTTAAAACTACGAAAAAGTTGCAAAAGTGAAAAATCGAAAAAAATATCCCTCCATAACCAATACCATCCACACACACATTAAAGCAAGATAGGTCACGGAAATTTGTGATTCTACTAATTGGACTGCCGTTAAAAAAATGTTTTGAGAAAAACTGCTCTAGAACCTTTTAATACACTTCCTAAGGCTTCTTTAGAAAATCATCTTTGCACCCCCCCCCCATGTATAATTAAAACCCTAATTTTCGAAGTATTATGACAATCATAGCTTTATATCACTTGTTTTTGTACTGACAAGTAGGACAAATTTGTATAAATATTGTTTTATCAAGACAATCACAGTCCAATTTTCAAAGGAAGAGCTTTTTAGAAAATATAAGTACATTTTTTGTGGTAACAATTGATAATATTTTACTATATTATTATGGATTAAAATATCTAAGTTATTATATTTGTTAGTTACGGTTTAGCCTCATCTAAATATCTTATTATTTAAATTGAAAAATGAAACAAAGATCATACCCAGGGCCTTTGAATCTGTACGCCTATCACTGAGCTTTCCAGTGTATTAGTATTATTTAAAAGACATTAATAATATTTATCAAGAACGACAGCTAAAAATAATACAATTTGACGCATGCATATATGAAAATTGAACTGTAGCACCGCTGATCGATACCTGAGAAACGGTAATACGAGTGTTAGTTTACATACCTTGTACTATATCGCAATACGTATTTCTGCAATCCTGCGTGACCATGGTTGTAATAATGTTTCCCAAGTCTATGGATCGTTATACTTGACTTTAAAGTAACACATTTAATATTTCTTTTAATATCACGTTTCACTTCCATAATTAAAAATCACTAAGAAATAACAGTTGTTTTGAAAAATATTCCCCTAAACTAAATTGTTTAAAACATTTAAAGTCAAATATACATTCACTTTGGCTTGCGAGATATCTGTTCGAAATTAATAATCATTTCAATTTAAGAGTAACATAGTATATTATTTTTGTAGGCATTATATTAGAAAATTAATTTTATTTTTTTGACAAAATCATCCCAAAATATATTTTTTTAAATAGACGATCCAAAGAAGAAAAGTGATATGTTAAACGTCTTCTTATGTTCGTTAATCACCACAGCGTATAACGCGGATATTTTCGACCACTTTCATGATGCGAACTGACTGTACTAAAAGTGTCAAAAAGGTGTCATGCCAGGAGGGTTACCTAACCTCGTCACACCCTTTCACGCATGCCAACTCCACTCATTTTAATGAATTAAAGTTCTTTGGCAAGGACCAACACCCATTCACTCAAATATCAAGCGAATACTATTTAAATGGCATGTCAACAGTTGGTCAACTTTAAAAAAAAAACACGTAACTACATGGTAATGAGGTTGATTACGTTTATAACTTGAATAAAAATGATCATATTCGTGTGTTTACGCAATTAGATACGCCCTTTTTTCAACGCAAATTAATTTAGAGGTTGATTTACACACTTTCTCTCTCTCTACCCCCCTTCTCTCTCGCTCTCTCTCTTTCTCTCTCTCTCTCTCTCTCTCTCTCTATATATATATTTAGCACCACGTCTTAATAGAAAACCATTTTGAAAAAAGCTACCCCCAAAAGAATCCGATTGGAATTCTAACCTTGATCACCCCATAATCGACAGTGTCTACTGCACTTTAAGCAATTATAGTGAATGGACCAGTATCTATGAGAACAAGGAGTTCGGGGCTCAAATCCTGGCCAGGTGTAATTTAATTATTTAAAAAAATAATTGTTTTTCACTTTGACGCCACACAAATTCGGGTGTATTTCCTCTAAATTTTAACTTATTTATTTTACACCATTAGTGTTGTTGAATGCTGATAGCCCAGAGCGGTAGTAAGCCACGGGGTTTTATTTATACAAACAGGATTAAGATGGGATGGTAGGAATCGCTAGTTATGGTCAGATTTTTTAAAAAGTTTTTAAACAAAAATTAAATGTTGGACAAAACAACTAAAATATTTATTTAGTAGAAACATTTAGTTTAATTTTCTACACATAGTAATATCGCGCGGCCTTAGATATCTTTCATGCGCATAATAATTACATTTTATGAAAACAATTTTTGAAGGAAGAGAAAAAGGCTTGGTTGAATTCCAGGAAGACCGTGATCAATATAAACTAAATGTTGTGATTAATTTATGCAGAAAACTATTCTCATTTCTTATACTAAAGCAGTACTTTATTTTGTCCAAAAACATTTTTTGATTAAAAAAACTAACAAATTACGTACCTTAACCTCTGTTCCCTTCACTCAATGCACCTCATCACATACTTTTTGTTTATTATTTATTAAAAAATATAACCTACCCATATATAAAAATATTCTTTAAAGTGTTGACTAAATAATATATATATGAAAAATACTTAATTTTTTTTTCACAAAGTAAAAATAATGAAAATATTCAAATTTAAATACTAAAGTATCCGAAAATTATCTTTACATCTTAGATATTAAATACATAACTAAACACGCTGTTTAGTTACAGGATAGGCAAGAAACTGTTCATTAAAAAACACTCAGTATTTAATTAATCCTCACTAAATCTCTTCAAACTTCCCTATCCTTGCAAACTTCCCTAATCTTCAACATCTATACACCAAGTCATGCATGCTCTTTTATTCTTAAAACTCTTAACGATTCTCTTTTTCGCACATTCGTCTACAACATTTAACCACTTCTTATTGCATGACTTACCCCTTCCTTTTGATCCACACACTCTACCTTCATAGATTTGATCCGTCACTCGTTACACACTTTGATATTAAATAAAATATAATTAACTAACCGAAACAAAATTACAAGTCAAGGAAAATGTAAACACATAAAACCCAAAGTTCTCTTTTATTAAAGTTATGAGATTACAAACATTCAAAATGATCACCACTAGTATTTCAAAAAGCATCCAGACGATAAATCAAATACCACCATTGTAAAGATAATTTTTGTACGTACTACACATTCAAAACAAATGACTAAATATCAGGTCTTAGAAAATTGAACAATTGAACACAAATCCTTACCAGTTTCATCAAAAGTTTGTTTCGTAACAAGACGTCCAAATGACCGTCGAGCAGAAGTTCGAGACAAACACATTTATAAGAAACATGATTCGATACAACCAACCAGTTTTACGACACTCTTGCACTCAACACGCCACATTATTCACTGGACCATTCTCCCCCCTAACCAGTGTGCCTACGATACAAATATATAGTGGGCTTGGGTTCTAAAAAGAGGGGATATGGTTAGACCAGAACCTATCCATCGCGCTCTCTCTGTCAAAGTAAGGAGACTAAGCTCGCGATCTACCTCGGACATAATAGACCTTCGAACCGATCTATTTATGTTGAGGGGTGGAGGTTATGGGCTTGTGAAGGATTTGTCAAATCAGTTGAAAGGAAACTGATCGGGTATTCTTAATACCTCATCTTCTCTCAACCCACATCGGTGGGCACGCGGGTTAAATGACAGGGCTTACTTTTTTTAAATAGCAACATCTAAGTTACCCGTTCGGGCTATACGCATACATTTATTCCGCTAACGGAATAAGGATTAGTGTTGTGTATAATAAATAAACATTCTCTTAACTAGGCCTATAATAACAAACACGAGTTTGGTAACTGTTCCGCTTTAGATTTGTGACGTCACTTCTGTGATGACGTCACCGGGGCGTCTCACGCAACCGTCTTTGTCAGTTCCGGTCTATATCTCGAGTGGCGAGCATGTGCTCTTTGTTCTTTAATTGTTTATTATTCTTTCATAAATAAAACTAACAGGTTATGGGTTCAGGACGCTGTATTAACGTTTTGGAAGAAGATAAACATTGACTATTTGTTTTGTTAACGTGATAGGGCAGTGGAAAGCGTAACATAAATATAAGTATCGTTAGCCGCCTGAAATCACATCCATTCATTCAAGATGTCCGGATTCTCGATGCATATAGAAAAGCTGGGAAAGGAAAACTATGATACATGGAGACAACAAATGGAAGCAATTTTAATTAAGAACGACCACTGGGAATACGTCGATGGAACTAATCCTAGGCCTAAAGCGGCTGTAGGTGCTGACGTGGAAGCAATTGCTGATACCGCTAGACACGCGGCCACGTGGGACAAAGCTGACCGTAAAGCTAAAGCTGATATTATTTTAGCTGTGAGTCCTACAGAACTTTGTCACATAAGACATTGTGAAACATCGCAAGACGTTTGGCAAAAACTAGAACTAGTTTACCAGTCTAGAGGGCCTGCAAGAAAAGCTACACTTTTGAAAAAACTCTTGTTCACAAAAATGCAAGAAGGAGAAAACATGGCGGATCATCTCACGAATTTTCTCAACACAGTTGACAAACTCAATGAAATGGATATTCGCATTTCTGAAGAATTATTAACCATCGTGTTATTATACAGTGTGCCAGATAGCTACGATAATTTTCGTTGTGCAATCGAAGCTAGAGATGAACTACCGGACACAGAGTCTTTGAAAGTAAAACTTCTAGAAGAATTCAGTGCAAGACAGGACAAGAAAGCAGACTTAAATGGTGCGGGCGCTTTCTATGTAAAATCTTCCATAGGGCGAAGTCTAAATAAAAACAGACCTCCAGATAAAAACTGTGTAGGCCTACCTACAAATCAAAATAATAAAGTTTTTCAGATCAAAGGTCAAAGTGGTGTGCAAAATCAAAATAGGAATTTTAAAGCATCAAAACGGTTATATAAGTGTAACTATTGTAAAAAATTGGGACACAAGGCAGCCGATTGCTGGACAAAAATGGCGAATGAAAAGCAAGTTTCGATGGCATCAGAGCAAACCCATGCAGCTGCAGAAGAGATCGTGACATTGACATCATCTTCAGTGAGCACTCTCTGTGCGAAGTTAACGAGAAGAGATGACGTGTGGTGTGTTGACAGTGGAGCAACAACACACATGTGCCGCGACAAGAATAGTTTTTTGGAACTCACGCCAACCATAAGTCAGAAGGTTAGGTTAGCGGATGACAGAACAACTGACATTGAAGGCATTGGAACTGCAGTAATGAATGTTTCAAATAAAAAGGGCCAATTTGTAAAAGTGAGGTTAGAAAACACTCTTTTTGTACCCACACTTAAGACAAATTTATTTTCAATTTCAAAAACTGTTGAAAAAGGGCGAAGCGTGTGTTTTAATGCAAATGATGCTGAAATTGTCGAAAATGGTGAAGTGTTGTTAACTGCTCGTAAACGTGGAAATTTGTATTTTATCGAACCTTACATGCAAAGTGAGAGTTCGACACATGTAGCTAATGTGAGTAAGGCAGGCAATCTTAGTGAACTTGAAAAGTGGCACAGAAGATATGGACATTTAAATGCGTATGACTTGCAGAAACTCGTTCAGAAAGACATGGTTAGCGGTATGGATTTTAAGAAATCAGAAACATTTTCAACATGTGAAACCTGTATCTTAGGAAAGCAAGTTGCTACGCCTTTTCCAAAAAGGTCTGAGTCGAAGAGTGAAAAATTACTTGAATTAGTGCACTCAGATGTTTGTGGCCCAATGAGAGTGAAATCTCATGGTGGTGCTTCTTATTTTGCAACGTTTATCGATGATAAATCTAACTGGGTAGAAGTTCATTTTCTAAAACATAAAAGTGACGTGAAAAAGGCTTTTGAAACATTCAAAGCATTAGCGGAAAACCGTCACGAAAGGAAAATCAAAACTTTGCGGACAGACAATGGCCTGGAGTACTGCGGAAAAGAGTTCACAGAAGAAATGCGCATCGCAGGGATAAGAAGAGAACATACCGTAGCAGAAACTCCAGAACAGAACGGCAAAGCTGAACGCATGAATCTCACGCTGGTGGGGATGGCAAGATGTATGCTGTTGGAGTCTGGCTTACCAACAAGTTTTTGGGCCGAAGCGATTGCCACAGCTGCTTACATCAGAAACAGATGTCCATCAAAACAGCTGGAAGAACAAACCCCTTATGAAATTTGGTTCGGGCTAAAACCAAAAATAGGACATTTCAAGACGTTTGGTTGCAAGGCATATATGCTGAATAAGGCCCCAAATAAAGGAAAGTTTGACCCAAGATCCAAGGCAGGTATTTTTGTGGGTTACTCTACTGAATCGAAAGCGTATCGAATTTGGGACCCAGAAAAACAAAAAATATTGAGAAGCCGAGATGTAAAATTTTTGGAAAATTTTGAAACTGTCAAAGTTTCGGATGAACAAAAGGAGTGTGCGAACTTTGAACCTTCTTACTTATATGTTGATAACAGTGTGAAAGACCCTATTTCTAATGCTGATGGACATGTAGATAAAGTTCAAGAAAGTGATCCCATTGATCCTGATAGGCCTATTGAAGTCAATGAGAATTACCTCAAATCAGAAAATTTAAGCAAAGACTGCACAGTGATTGAGAATAAGAGGGGGCCTGGTCGACCTAAATTGATTAAAACAGGAAAGCCGGGACGACCAGCAAAACATTTTAATCTGGTTACGCCAAAACCTGAAAGTGCGAGCTTGATGTATGAAGAGGCAGTAAATCCATCTGTACAAGAAGCCTTAGAAGGACCTTATGCAGCTGAGTGGCAGAAATCGATGGAAGCTGAGTTCAACGCTCTGACACACAGCAAGGCCTGGACATTGAAACCACGCCCAAAAGATAAAGCTGTCATTGGTTGTCGGTGGGTACTCAGAACAAAGTATGGGCCAGACGGTAATGTCGAACGCCGGAAAGCTCGGTTGGTAGCGAAGGGCTATAACCAACGCCCAGGGATTGATTTCCATGAAACATTTTCACCTGTTGCGAGACTTAGCTCAATAAGACTAGTTGCTGCCCTAGCAGCTGAGTTAGGCCTTACTTTGTATCAGCTTGATGTTGTAATGGCCTACATAAATGGAGATCTTGACGAACAGATCTATATGGAACAGGCGGACGGTTTCATTACCCCTGGAATGGAGCGTCTGGTTTGTTCACTCGAAAAGTCCATATATGGCCTAAAGCAGTCGGGCCGACAGTGGTTCAAAAAGTTGCACGAGAGACTAGAAATTTTTGGACTCAAACAATTAGATTGTGACAAGTGTGTGTACCACATGAATGATGGTTGTGTGACTCTTATCGTGGTTGTTTATGTAGATGATTTGATCATAGCTACAAACAGTAAAGAAGCCTACACAAGATTGAGAGACGATTTGTCTCAAAACTTCCAAATGAAAGACTTAGGAAAGCTGCACTACTGTCTTGGAATTGAATTCAAACAAGATGAAAATTCAAAGTTGGTCACTATGTCACAGAAATCGTACATAGAAGATGTTCTCAAAAAGTTCGGAATGCAAGACTGCAAACCGGTAAATACCCCATTAGATGGAAACAGCAAATTATCCAAAGCCATGGAGCCATCTACGGAGGAGGAGGCAGAGGAAATGAGCGAAGTTCCGTACCAGCAACTCATCGGTTCTCTGATGTACCTCGCAGTATCTACACGACCAGACATTGCGTATGCGGTGAGCTCTTTGAGCCAGTACAACCTAAACCCCGGAAAAGGACACTGGGTTGCGGCGAAGCGCGTCTTACGATACTTGAAAGGTACGAGCAACCATGGACTAGTCTACAAGAGATCTGGCGCTGAACTGATTGGATACGTGGATGCAGATTGGGGAGGAGCCCTTGATGACAGAAGATCATACACAGGCTACGCCTTTCAAGTGGCAGGCTCTGCCGTGACATGGGAGGCGAGAAAACAATCCACCGTGGCTCTTTCAAGCACTGAAGCAGAGTACATGGCTCTTACGGAAGCAGCAAAAGAGACAGTTTACTTACGAAACCTGTTAAAAGAAATCGGGTTCTTGAGTGTTAATGCAATACCAACTCTTGTTTATTGTGACAATCAAGGAGCAGAAAAGCTCATGCATAATCCTGTGTACCACTCTCGTACCAAACACATTGACATTCGGCATCACTATGTGCGTGAAGTTTTTGAACGAGGCGAAATCAATGTGAAATACATTCCAACAAACAAGATGGTAGCTGATGTGCTCACGAAAGGACTGTTCGGACCAAGCCATCATCAGTGCATACAAGGACTTGGCGTGATAGACATTAATAAAGTTAACACGTGTTTGAGAGGGGGTGTTGTGTATAATAAATAAACATTCTCTTAACTAGGCCTATAATAACAAACACGAGTTTGGTAACTGTTCCGCTTTAGATTTGTGACGTCACTTCTGTGATGACGTCACCGGGGCGTCTCACGCAACCGTCTTTGTCAGTTCCGGTCTATATCTCGAGTGGCGAGCATGTGCTCTTTGTTCTTTAATTGTTTATTATTCTTTCATAAATAAAACTAACAATTAGGAAGACGTAATTTTAAAGGAAACGTAACAACATTTGCATAGAATAAAAGTGAAAAAGTATTTAGGAGAAAAAAACCTTAACAGACCCAAGTGGGATTCGAATCATGATATCCACATCACCGAAAATTTAGTATAATACTGGAGTGACGCGTTATGGCAGATGTTGAGTGATATATATGGTAAAGTGAGTGACGCTTTATGGCTGATGTTGAGTGATATATATGGTAAAGTGGGTGACGCGTTATTGCGGATGTTGAATGAGATATATGGTAAAGTGAGTGACGCGCTATGGCGCATATTGAGTGATATATATGGAAAAGTGAGTGACGCGTTATGGCGGATATTGAGTTATATATATGGTAAAATGAGTGACGCGTTATGGCGGATATTGAGTGATATATATGGAAAAGTGAGTGACGCGTTATGGCGGATATTGAGTGATATATATGGTAAAATGAGTGACGCGTTATGGCGGATGTTGATTGAGATATGATAAAGTGAGTGGGGAAGGAGCACGTGTGAATACCGGGACACACGACACCATTTATTGTACTAGATATCGTGGACACAAGATTGTGCCGCATGAACACCCAAAATGGTACAAGATTTGATTTGCACAACTATTTGTTTACACTATCTTTTAAACTTGTAGGAAATATAATGCGCCCAATATCAGCCATTTTTACTGTACAACTTTTGAGTATGTTATGCGGCTACTTTAAAAAAAATATAATTTGTAAGAAGTTAAACCCCAAGTAACTTATAAATATTGTCAACTGTTTAAAAAGAAAAAAGAATCATACAATTTTAAAATGATACGATATTAATATTGATAATATTTAGGGATTATTAAGAAAGCATTTACAGTAAATAGTCCCTACTTTTTTTAATTTTTCAATGTTTATTTAACAATAAAAAAGGACAAATGAGTCATCGTTTTGTTAAAATAGTGTATGTAGTTATAGATGCCTTGTCAACAGCCGTGGAGTAAAACTTGTGTGGAATCAATGTGACCAGATATTGTTCAATTTCTTGCACAATAAATTGAGCTATGTGTATTAGGCTCTATAGACAGCTACCCACTTCTGCGATTTAGTTAGATAACGCGCTAGTTTCATGTTGAGCTAGACTGGCGAGGACTGCTAGATCGAGGCTCAAATCTCACTCACGTGGACTTAGGTGGTTTTCCTAAATAGTTTTCCATTCTCCCATCCCGCAAATTCGGGTTCAATTTCTATATATTCAACCTTCACATTTCCTAACCCATTAGCGTAATTAGTACCTAAGCGTATAAACCAAAAGGGTAGTAAGACGAGGTGCTAACTGTTATTATTATTGTTAGAGACAGCTGTGCAGCTTCAGGTTAGAATAACTGTGGGTCAGTTTATTCGAGTAGGCTGGTTGATCTATTAGTAGCCAAGATATTGGAAAGTCTAGTAAGATCCTTGTAGATAGCTGCACCTTCTTATTTTGCAGCGCTCATTCATTTTACACTTTAATATTGCGCTCAGCATGTTTGAATTATTCTAGCTTTTTTTGTGTGTGGGGAAAATACTGTATTTTCTGAAACTAACAATACTCATAGTTCTTACATAAATACCTTAATAGAAAGTTTTCAAAATACTTGCATTGTCATATTAAAAATTGACTCACATTATTGGAATTTTAAGAGGTTTTGGAAGAATAAAACCCCACGAAAATGACGTGGAAGGTTTACACCAACAGATGTTTCACAATTATAAGTTTCATAAATCCCAGCAATTTTGCTGTAAAATATAAATTAATATAATGTTAATGTTAAAATTAAAATCAAAAGTTATAGGTGAAATCTAGATTCAATTTTACGGACAAGGGTGAGTATGGTCATTTAGAGGAAAAATCACCAACAATATCTTGGAAAGAGGGTTGGTAAAACCCCAATTATAAGTTACATGTGGAAAACCACCTTTAACGTACTCGGTTGAGATTAAAACCCATGATCCCTCCATCACCAGCTATCAAGTGTATTATAATACTGACATCTTAGCTGCGTGACCACAGTTGCGGGTTAATAGCTAACCAACAAATAATATGAGGAAAACAGTTAGCCTTTAGTTCTTCAGTATAAAATTCAATCAAATAGTTTAGTGATTGATGTTTCCTTATCGATTTTCTTAGTAATTCATCTTACTACCCGCTCTAGCTATATGCATATGTGTTAGTTATGCTAATGTGTTAGGGTTAAGGAAGGTTGAATTTAAAGGAAATGTACCCGCATTTGAGTGGAGGGAGAATGAAAAACTATTTAAGAAAAAAACCTTTAGTACACCCATCCGGCAATCGAACCCTAATATCCCTGTAATCGGCAGTCTAAGACCATTGTGAGATTGACGCTTTAGACCATGCGGCCACCAACGCAGTTAAAACAGAATTCCCTTGAGAAATATGAGTGGAGTTTTATGGCGTTTGAAGCTTTAGATCAGTTTTCTACGAGTGTGCAGTGAAATAGTCAAAAATGTGGGTAGTTTCTTACATTCAAGTCTAAGTCATTTCCCATTTAACTGAGAGAAATCACTGTACATGCGCATACCCAAGTCTCACATAGAATGTAGTCGATGCATTTAACGTAGCCTATACTTTTTGAAACGACCGATTTTATAAGCCCATAACTTATTAACTAACTTACAGTAAATTAATAACAAATAGTAGGTGACCTGGTGGTCTAGGGGTAAGGTGTCAGACTTCTATGTTGGGGGTCCGAAGTTCAATCCTTGGTCCCGGCAAAGATTTATCTGATTGTCAAACCCTTCATTCACCTCTGACAATACATCTTGTGAATTTGGGGAATGCCAGGCCTCCACCGTGGTTCGGTATTCCACGTTAAACTGTAGGTCCTCCATTTCATCTCACAATCACCCTACCATTACACATTAGCGTAAGTGCGTATAACCCGGACGGATAGTATGACATGTGATATTATTATTAATAATAATAATACCAAATCTCCGCGCCTATGATTCATCAATGTCAATGGGCAAAAAATCTAATTTCACTAATAATACATTTTTCAACCTTTCCAGTGATATACAGCGGCACTCTTGGCTCTATATGCAGACACGTTACCACCTTAGCTAAGGCGTCGAACTTTCACAATGCTACCAACTGTCAAATTAAATGTTACCAGGACTCACGACAAAGAATAGTTGTTTAATTGGTGTATTTAACGTGCACTTTATTAACCAACTGATTATATCAGCAGACGAGAGTTTCTATGAGCGAAAGTGAAAGGGCCTAACAATATTTCCCGGAAAGGTATTTTAACATACCTTCCAAGAGTTATTTCACATGCCACAATCGACATGGGACTGCCAGCCTTACTTCACCTACATAGGAAGTTGGGCTGTAGATTTTTATCGCTCGAGAAAAATTCGTTGAGCCCAGTTAGGCTTGAACCCACGAGTATCGTGTCCTAAGGCGAGCACTCTACCCCAAAACGACCGAGGTAGACGTGCCGTGAGAAGATAAAGGTTGAGACTCACTACTTTAGATAATTAAAAAGTGTTTGCCAACTATTTCAGTTTTAATTTATAAAATGTCACATGCCCATTATTAAAGATCTAAGTGTTTGTTTATTTTATAAATACTTTGAACGGATTTATTGCTAAAATAAATAATTAGGTTAGGATTTCAAAATTAGTTTAATTGAATTTCTAGAAACGCGAATGCACAAATCAACACCTCGATTTTACAAACTTAACTACATTTTCCTTTCGCGGACTTCTAATTATTACCATCAATAAATAAACGAAGGTCTCTTTTAAGATAAGATATTTCTTTAGACGTCATCCAAAGTCATGTAAGGAATTTTATAATTATTTTCCGTGACCGAATTACGGAGTGATAAATTCTTGATTAACTACGAGAAGTTTATTAGACCTCCTTTACCTAAAAGCCCACGGCTCTTTTTACTACGCCATAAAGATTAAATTCCTTGATCGAGAAGGAGAAAATTACTTTCCACTCGGTTAATTTAATTTGATTTCTATTTTTATGACATTTTTTATTTGTAAGCTTGAAAGGTGTACACTGTGCACTCCTTTATAACTTGTTTAAGCATTTTTAGTTATTTAAATAATATACAGTAGTTGAAAAATAACAAAGTTATGATGTATTGTGAGAATGTTCTGAGGGGATAATAGTAATATATTTAAATAGAAAATGATACATTTTACAAGTTTTATTAAAATCTGTCGAAATTGGCTTTTATTTTATAACATATTGAACACTTTTAATATAGTGTATCGCGTTTTAAATATGAGTGTGTAGTTATAAAGTTTTAGTAGATATATTATAAGATTATATGATTTGTGTTATTTTATTAACGTAATAAGCATAATTATATTTTCACGATTTTGGGAACTTTTAGGTATATGTATATTTACAATAATACTGTACTCGAAAACTGGAGTTAAAGTCAAGCTTAAGTTGTTATTAGAGCTCGGCTAAAAGAATTTTACAAAACTAGAAACATTTGGTTACTGGGAATTTTTGATTTGATCTCGAAAATTCCTATTTTAATTAATTTGTTTCATAGTCGTATCCTCGATTGGGATGTTTGTTTAAAACTAGCATAACATTGTTTGAACGAAGCAAGGCAAAGTACTGGTGTTGCTTACTTGTGATGAGTTAGTAAACATTAGAAAAGAACGCTGAAAACTCACAGCAACTTATACCCGTTGTGCTAATCAATTGGACCGATTTGCAGTGTAAAGACGAATTCACACTAAGAGGGCTGTGCGCAGACCGTGCGTGCACCTTCTGTGTCATGCTGCAGACAATCTCAAACAGGTCATTTCCATTTGAGTAACCTTGAAAAACCGTTGTTTGACTGAGGAGGCTGTGCTCCGACTTTATCGTCTTGAATTGGATCAAAGGTTTTCTCCCAAGGTCACGGCCCAGCACAGTAGGCGCACAGCCTTGTCAGTTTGAATTTAGATCGTGCGCCCTATGGTCATCCATGTGTCATTTCTCCTAGTTCGGGTTCTTCCGGTAAAGGCGAACTTTCACGAAGGATCTTATCTACAATCTGACAAAGCCTGGAGAACATTCCGACACAGACATCGAGTACAGTAATTAGAGCCGAAGAAAACTTAATAATTTTGATGAAACTTATAATTTATAACATAAAGAATACGATAATAATCTCAATAAAGAAAATATTTGGAAGGAGATAGCAGAAAAACTCAATGTCAAAAGTAATTACGGGTACCAAAACAGTCATGACATAGCCGGCGCACAGTCTTGTGAGTGTGAACGGTATTGACACGACACAGCCGGCACACAGTCCTATGAGTGTGAACGGTATTGACACGACACAGCCGGCACACAGTCCTATGAGTGTGAACGGTAGTGACACGACACAGCTGGTGCACAGTCTTGAGAGTGTGAATGGTAGTGACACGACACAGCCGGTGCACAGTCTTGTGAGTGTGAATGATAACGACACGACACAGCCGGTGCACAGTCTTGTGAGTGTGAATGGTAACGACACGACACAGCCGGTGCACAGTCTTGTGAGTGTGAATGGTAACGACACGACACAGCCGGTGCACAGTCTTGTGAGTGTGAATGGTA
>CABFVX010000670.1:63929-90658 GCA_902151425.1 Timema shepardi | reverse complement strand
GACCTACAGTTTAACGTGGAATCCGAACCACGGTGGAGGCCTGGCATTCCCCACATTCACAAGATGTCTTGTCAGAGGTGAAGGAAGGGTTTGGTAATCAGATAAATTTATGCCGGGACCGGGGATTGAACCCCGGCCCCTTTAAAATAATAATTTTTACTATATATATATATATATATATATATATATATATATTAGAAACCTACAAATTCCTTATCACCATTAATCGCTTGTAGCCAATACAAAGTCCCTTATATCGATCTAGTGATTACATAAAATTAATATTTTTGATCCAGCAAAGCTTTTATCTGAAATCGAGTCATACGATGACTTATTAAACATTCTTAAATCAAAGTATGGCTGTTAAGATCAAATACATATTACTATTTGAACATCAATTAAATTTACCTGTTAATAAAAGCCACGGGAGTAAAATTACCATATACTTTAATTATGTATATGTATATAGCATTGTTGAGCTATTTAAGTAAAAATCAGTAATAACTTTAAAAAAAAATCTTTATCTCAGTTCTGACAATATATGTATTAATCACAACTTATGAATGTGTGGAATGCCAGGACTCCACCATGGTTAGGATTCCACGTTAAACTTTAGGTCCTTCATTTCATCTCACAATCACTCTACCATTACACATTAGCGTAAGTAAGTATAACCCGAACGGGTAGTAAGACGTGGTGCTAATAATAATAATAATAATAATAATTTATCTCAGTTTATATACCCTATTAGTATGATTCAGTTAAATTTAGCCTCTTTTTATATTTTATTATTTTATTGTAGCACCATGCTTATAGACGGATAAATTTGATCAGTATACTTATATGATAACCTGTTTTTAATAGAAACATTCCTTAATTCATTCATATTTTGAAATTCTTTTTCCCAAAACATAGAAATGAGGGCCTGAAATAAGTTCAAAGGCTTTAACAGAATTTCTTATTGAAGAGGATTTTTTTGTTCTAGAAATACGCTATTTAGTTCAGCAGTTAAAAAGAGAGGGAAAATACACAGAAATACCATAAATAAATAATGTAGATAATAGTAAAAATAATCAATATTCAATAATCAATATGTGATATATATTTTTATTTGTATGTGTATTTAAATAACTTATTATTTAAACAATTACTATTTAAATATTCATAAAAATCAATAAGATTAAATTATATTAATATTTAGCAGAGTTAATAAATAATATGAACACAACGCTATAAAGTAAGATATTCCAGTGATAATTCACTTTTGAGATTGCTAAGATATTGTGAGATTTGTGTGTGTTTCTAGATTTTTATAATCGTATTTTGAATACGATTAGTTTGAGAGCTATTTTCAATATAAACATATATAAAATATGGATGGTTCGATTCGGTTACTAATTAGGTCCTATCCCTCTGTTTTTCACTTTGGTAGTGAAACTGGTTCCTATAAATTAAGTTTTCGGTTCCACGGTTCTTAGTTGTGTAGTTTAAAAAAAAAATTCCTAATACATAAATACATTCATACAATTAATTGATCACCTACTAATCAAACCCGCTTCGCTGGCCACATGCTCTAAGGCGTCACTCTCGCAATAAACTTGACAGACGATGATGAGGAGGTTGAGGATCTAATCCCGGTCGGGTGTATTGAGGTGATTTTCCCTAAATTGTTTTAAATTCTCTCCCCACTAATCTATATTCAACTTTTATAATCCCTGACTAATTATCCTAATTAGTATATATGCATGTACCTGAGCAAGTAATCAAAAGACGCGGGGATAAACAAAACCACTTTACAGTAAAATAGTTTATATTTCTCACTTTACAAATTCTTTGCACATTTTATTGTTCAAATGAATCACCGGATTACTTATTTTAACTACCCATATTACAGAGATACGAAAACAATGTAAAATTTGATCCAAGTAGGATAAACATTTTTGATTCGACTCATCACTAATATAATTACGTTGCTTTGTTTCCATAAATAAGTACATATTTAGTTTTTCAACGTGTCTGGAACCCTACTTGATAATACTAGACACTGAACTTTCACCCTAAATCTCTTTTTCCTCCCATCATAGGAGAAAGGGTAAACTTAATAATCCCCAGTTTTCCTTTCCAGTCTCATGAGAGATTCCACGAAAGGAGGAAGGAATCTAAATAGGGAGGGTTTAAGAATGTGAGAAAAAATAGAGGAAGAGAGAAAAAAAAGGGGGTGTATGAAAGAGAATCTAAAGTCAAGTCTTGATAGCTTCTAGCTCATTCCCAGAGCGGGCAAGTCTGCATTCAGGTCAGGTAGAGAAACAGTAAAGTGGGGGGGAACTTTGAGAGTCTCGACCACCGCCAATCTTTGTTGGGATATTAATGACCTAAAGGCTTTTGTTCATCTCATCTTATCAACCCTTTGTATTAGCCGCATTTAACGTGTGATGGAAGGGGACGTGAGAGAATTTCAGTGTTTTTTTGCAATTTTTATGGCAAAACTTTGGTCAAGATAAATCAAATATTGTATCAGTGGAAACATAAAGTTTAACTTTATTCCCATGTTGACATTCATAATTCCTAAATATCCATCATGGTCATTAGATGAGAAACTTTTTAAATGATAAAAAAAAAGTTTTCACTAAATTCCAAGATATTCTTGACAGATATTCAAGAAATGTAGATATCACCATGTGTGAAGAAAGTTAGATTATGTGTTTGTACTGGAGCAATATTTTATTTATTTTGACAAAAAAAAAGTTTTGCCATAAAAATTGCAAACACACTTACCTTAGGTCGCATCCCCGTCCATTCAATCTTATAACACCCCCTACCCTCCCCCCACACACACACACTGATAGCTGAGCTGAAAGCGGAGAGCAGAGCAGTCAGGAATACTTACTATTGACACACACACACAGAATATCAGAACACGTACATTATTATTATTATTTTTAAATTATTTTTAGAACCACATCCTACTACCCGTTATGGTTATACACACTAATGTGTAATGGTAGGGTGATTGCGAGATGAAAATGGAGGACATACATTTTAACGTGGAATCAGAACCACGGTGGAGGCCTGGCATTCCACACATTCACCAAAACTCTGATCCGTCTCTAAAAAAAGCCACGTAATGTCAAGCAGGGGTTTGATTTTAGCTGAAAATACAGCTTTAAAATTTTGTATCATTTACTCGTTGTATAGAGAAGACTGGATCCATGAAATAAACGAACAACGAAAAGTTTATCGAGAATTACATAATTTATTGATAAAACCTCGAAAATTTGCAACTAATTTTTTTGAATATACGAAGATTTCAATAAATACTTTTGATTTTTTATTATCTTTATTATTCTGTGAAATTCTGTTAACTTAAAATCAGTGGTTCACCATACATTTCGGCAAGACCACTTTACTCTCCATACATATACTTCGCAGAAATTATAATACCATCCGCCTCAACCTGTCTCAAATCACAAATTGAATTGTCAGCTCTGCAACCAGCTCTACACGCGTGTATCTCCTTTCTGCAGCGCTCTCTGTGAGGCCGTCAACATTGCTCTTTGTGTATTTGAATTGTAAGCTCTGTTCTGATCTCCGCTACCAGTGTCGTGTGTGTCCGTAGCGGATGCGAGTTAAGGGAAGCATTTTTGCAGTTTAAATATTAAAACTTTTTTTTTGTAAAAATTAATCAAATATCTCTCTAGTATAAGCATAGCGTTTAATTTTCTTCACACGGTGATATAAACAGTTAATGAACATCTGTCGATGGTGTTCTGGAATTTAGTGACAACTATTTATCTTCATTTAAAAAGTTTCTCATCTATGCTCATGACAGATATTCAACAACTGTTGATATCAACACGGGAAGAAAATTAAACTATATTTTCCTATTGGAAAAATATTTGATTTATTTTGGCCCCCAAAAAAAGTATTTAATAATCAAATAGCCAAAGCTATTATATCTGCTTTTTGGAGGATTTTGATGGATAGCTCAGTGGTTAGAGTATTGGCGTACTAAGCCAAAGATTTCCGGGTTCATTTCCCGGTCCCAAGTGTTATTTTCGAAATTTTTAGAACAAAAAAATATTGCTATTAAAACTGAAAAAAACACTGACCTTAACTTGTGTTCCCTACACTCCCCCCTCAACTTATTATCCCCCCGGGATATCAACATTTAATCATACTAGTGGGGTAGAGATGAGAGTGGTATAATTTATCCATTTTCGTGGGGGAAGGGAAGAGATGACTGAGAAACCCTTTTAGTAAAATAAAAATCTTAAATACATGCAACCGCGATATCTACTATGACCTCCTCGTTGCAGGCAAACCAGATTATATTAGACTGACGTTCAGTCTGCGTGCCCACCGATGCAAGATGCTGGGGATTTAACGACTTATAAAATTTAAAGTATAAGAAAAATTAATGAAAATACATAAAACTCACAATATTAAATATTAAAGGGTTTTGAAGTTCTAAGCGCTTGCTAGCACAGGATATATAACATTAAAATTTTGGATTTTCATTTCTAAGGTTAATTATTTACATCCATGTTTAGATCCCAATTTTTATAGTGTATATTTTTCAATAATTTTTACAATACACGTTTATTTCATACTTTTATAAATTTAATTAAGACATGATGTACTGTTGAAAATTTAAAATGAAACGTTATAAAATGTCATTTCATATAATTGGCTTCACAATGGAGGACTATTCACCTTTTAAGATTGATAAAATATGTTTCAATTTATAGTTTTCCGAAATTTATTACTAACACTACAATTTTTTTAATCTGATTATTATTCTATCTTATGTTTGACATCATATTTTAGTATTGGGCTATATTTTGAGCAGCTCTTACTATGGGTCAACATTCTACAAACATTAAAAATCTATGGCTCAGTTTAAGCTTATATGAAACAAAACAGTAAAATAAGGTAAATTATTTATACACTCAAGTAATTCTAATAGAGGTGACCTGGCGGCTTAGGGGTAATGCGTAAGACTTTTGTGCTCTAGATCCGGGGTTCAATCCTCGGTCCCAGCACAGATTTATCTGATTACCAAACTCTTCCTTCATCTCTGACAAAATGTGTATTAATCACAACTTGTGAATGTGTGGAATGCCAGTCCTCCACCGTGGTTTAGATTCCACGTTAAACAGTAGGTCATCCATTTTAATCTCACAATCACCCTACCATTACACATTAGCGTAAGTGCGTACAAAACCCGAACAGTTAGTAAGAGGCGGTGCTAATAATAATAATAACAACACAATAATTCTAAGTTTAGTCAAAGTAGGTATAAATCATTTATTTAAAAATGTAGCTTTGAGATACCTTAAAACTACTTTTTTACATGTGTATTTCATTTTACACCTATTATTTTTTTAGGTTAATATTTGTTCTATAAAGTCAAATATTGTTAAAGTATCAATAAATAAAACGGATATCAAAAACTCTTTAGATTATGCGCCGATCTTTCCAGCTGCTTTAGTCTTCTATCCTAAGCATGTATTCTTTTCCTCTACCAGTCCCTTAAAATCCTTCTCCAGTTCATATCACCATTTGGTTCTTACTCGCCCCAGAGGTCTCTTACTATCCTCTACTCCTAGTAATGCTCTTGGTCTCCATTCTGGTCCCATCCCATTGAAATACCCCACTCCCTCATATCATCCAATTTCAATTCATCTCATGGACTATACCTCTGACTGTTGCATCAGATCGTGCGATTCTTTAACTTTTCTCCCACTCCTTTCTCATTAGCCTCCAGATTTTACTTGTTAACTTTCTTTAAAATGTTCTTAGCCAGTCTCTTTATTTATTTGTCGTGGTCCATGTTTCAGTGACATACAGTACCACTGGGCTTATAAAAGGCATATATGCGTGCATTTGGTCTTGGTATAAAAGTTCTTTTCCTTTTTTTTTTAAAAAAAAGCATATGATAATACCTGGCCACAACTATTGAGCGTCCATTCAAATATTTTTTCTACACTATTTTCTCCAATAAAACTCGACCCTAATAAATTCAACTTTTCTTCTTTGTACAAACTCATTTCTTTGGCCTGTTCTGTTAAATCATTTTGCTCTCTTATTGAAGGTTCCATCCCCTTTGTCTTTGCTTAATTGATGTCCAACCTATTTTTCTTCTATTATTACACCATAACTGAGCTGTCATCCACACATACATGACATTTATTGATTCTGTTCAACACTACCCCTTTACATTTCTTCTTGTCATATTCTCTCAAGACTTCCCCTAATAATATACTACGCAGCTTTGTCGAAATGGTAAATCCATGCTGTACCCTGGCTTTTATCTTTAACTACCTTAATAACGTTCCTTTATATCTATCTGGTGCTTTCATGTTCATGTTCTTATCATACTTCTTAGTTCCTGTGGTGTTTTCATCTCTTTTTCATCCCTTTGTACAGGCTCTCTGTATGAATGCTGTCGTAAGCTTTGGAAAAGTTTATGGACGTAGTTGTCTCGATTCGTAGTGATTTTACCAGCTCTAGCATCTGCCTATAATTTTCAGGTCTCCGTGCCAGTATACGGATTTAGCATTTCTATGATAGTTCATAATAAATATTTAAATGTAACACTAGAAGATATATATATTTAAAAATGGTTAAACTAAAAACATAATTAAAAACAAGTAGATTGTTGTGAAAGTTTTGACTGTCAAAAGTATCAACATATTATTATTATTATTAGCACCGCGTCTTACTACCCGTTCGGGTTATACGCACTTACGCTAATGTGTAAATGGTAGGGTGAATGTGAGATGAAATGAAGGACCTACAGTTTAACGTGGAATCCGAACCACGGTGGAGGCCTGGCATTCCCCACATTCACAAGAAGTCTTGTCAGAGGTGAAGGAAGGGTTTGGTAATCAGATAAATCTTTGCCGGGACCAAGGATCGAACCCCGGCCGCCAGCACAGAAGTCTGACACCTCACCCCTAGACCGCCAGGTCACCATCAACATATCAATTTATGCCCTTGCAGATCACGTTTGACGAATGAATACATGAGAGTAAATTTGGTAACTTTTTCTATCTGTCACCACCATTCCAACCGTAGATGAGGTTTTACACTATTCTGGGAGACCCTCTCATTGATCACCCCTTCTTTATTTTTGTTCTCTTCCGGTACCTTGTAGGTCTTGACTTTCTCTCTTCTTCTTCGTCTGTTACTTGTGTATTGGTTTTTAACTGTTTCGTTTGATCTACTCCGTGTGTCACTTCTGGAGTAGCACGGCCCAGAAGCTTCCAAAAATATTATCACAATCTTTACAGGATATTTTCATACTCACTGATCAAATTGTTATCCTTTTCGCTGACAAGACTGACTGTATCGCCATGTCTATTTCAAAGTGCTCCTTTCAGAACATATTTCTACTGTTGACATGCTAACTTTCTTATCCTGTTGTGTCCGTCATTGCAGTAATGTAATTTCTCTTTTACATTCTCAGAATCCTTTGTGTTTCTCTTCAAACGGGTTGATAAAGGTTTATTTATTTTATTTGATCGCCATATCTTTTAGTATTTACTATCGGGATGACTTTCCCTTTTCACGGATTCCTCACAAGTTTTAGTGAGCCACTTTCACTATCTTAGCAGGCTCCTTTCTCCAAGAACTGCATCTACAGTTTCTTTTACTATATTTTGATTACGTTCAATGATGCTTTACACAGTTTATATTTATTCCTATTTTATGTACTCTCTCAACATTTCCAAACAGTTTTCTATCTTTATTATATGTAATGGATTTATTTAGTTTTGTTTCAACTTGTTGATGCCGTACAATGCACCCAATTTGGGTCTGTCACTGCCAATTCAAGCACATTATAACTTTCAGCCTACCAACTTCTAAGAAATAGTCACTATCACCATTATCTCCTTTGTACGATCTCACATATTCTTACTTAATCTATGGCGATATGAACTCAAGATGTTACTGCCGCACGGGTTATCTGAATGTATACACTATTAGAGTAGGGATGAGGAAAATATAATTCATAGGAAGAGGACCCACGATTGTGTATAAGGAGAGTGGGAAAATTTTCATAATAAATACAATATTACAAACTATTCTGCTACTTGGACTATGACCTAACCTTTACCGGTAAACCAAACAGAACACGACTGACGTATTAATATGCCCAACCTTAGGTATGGAAATTAATTAGTTAATACCAATTTCTTACTTTGAAGCTAAAAATTCTTGTAACAAAAAACATGGTCCACACTTAAAAATACACGAAATTAGTCATGGTTGAGGCAACACTCACATAATTAATTGATGTAAATAAATACATTATTTCTACTTGACTTACCTTTATGTAATAATATGAACTTGTATATTGAAAACATGACGTATAATCTAAGTAAATATGAAAGCCTAAGTTTAAAATATAACTTTTCATTCAAGAAATAGATTGAAAACAATAAACTTGTAAATTAAATATGTTAAAAATATACTGTAAATTTATATTACAAAGTTAATGTATTATTTGACTCACTAAGTATTTAAAAAATACTCAAATACGAAGCCTTGGGTGAAATAACTTGTGGTTGATGTGTGTAGACAATAATATATTATAGCCACTTGACTTCCTTTCACTTAAGAGGAAATAAAAATTCAGATCACATCGTTTGATTAAACATATTACCTCCATTCTACAGTAATTTCTTTAGTAAATAATTGTGTATTATGAATGGCAACACAATTATTCAAAACAACACTTGCATTTGTTCCTTTATCTTAACCTGATGGAAGAAGATTAATGATGTTTATTGAAGCCTTTATAGTTCTAAATTCTACATGAATGGGTATTTTTTGATGTTATAAATGTATGGTAGGTGTACAATGTCATTTTCAATTTAATAAATCGATTATGTTAAGTAAACACAACATTTTTCAAGATAAAGTTTATGAGAGTTCGATAGTACACCTCTTCTTGTTAATTTCTAAAATAATTGTGATATTCAATGATTATATAAGACAAACTTTTTAAATTTGACTATTAAGTTAAATTGAGGGCTTTGTTTTTCCTGTGCTCCATGTCTTACTAAGCGTCCGGGATATCATAATTTAACTACCCTAATGGGATAATGATGAATACGGTATAATTTAGGGTAAATATACCGTTTTAGTAGAGAAACCTTTTGGGAAAAGTCACTCTCAATAAACCTGGTTGGTATTGGAACTTAGTCTTCCCTATCATTGGTGTTTCAAACTAGATAAGATTACGTTTATATGGCGTGGCCATCGGTTTAGGTCATCCCATAACCTAAAATTGGATATTTAGTAGTTCGTGGAAGCGTAGTAGGTAAATATAGTTTTTTAAGTGAGGTTTTTGAGAGATAGTACTTAGAACGTTTGTATTTGGAACGTGCATGTTGTTTTAGTAGTAAAAATAAAATTCGAATTAAATAAGATACTTTTTATCCTCTTTGCCATTATTTTATTTACTATTTGAGGACCATTACTCCATAAATTAAAAAAGAAAATATAGCTTGATTTATTATAAAAAAAATTTACCTTAAGCCCATAACAATTTTTAGTGCTATTTTTATATCATTATTACTTAAGAAGAACAGAAATTGAGTTACTTCTGTTGATGCGTCTTCCTCAAATAAATCTCCAATGACTATCATAATCGTATTCCGTCTCAAGAACTAGATAGAATTGCTAATTTTATATCCGCGCTTCAAACAGTTACAACAATAATGGTCTCATCTGTTTGCTTTAAAAATAAAATATTCTCAAAAGCAGCTCATAATAAAGCTAACGACAGTATCAGACACCTATGCGGATCCAAAAACATCCATTAAAACATATTTTTATGACCTCAATTTAAAATGTAAGTTGAGGATAAAAAGAAGTCTAGTAGAAACATTCATAATTATATAAATACTAATTATTATATGTATACATATATATAGTCATATACATAATGTTTTTGGGACGGTTTTTATTTAAATTCATTGCCTACTATAATCTGTGGAGTGTAAACAAATACAAGCAAAATTGACTTGAAAACATAAAAACAAACGTTCTTTCATAAGGGTAGGAAATTTAAATTACAACAAATGTTTGAAATGATGATCTTCCACCTATATAACCTCTCCAATTAGCTTCGTAAAATAATTGTGAATATTTAATCGAGCTTCTCGATCAATATCGCTGCAAGAAATTCTAATTCGTTCTATCATGCTTTATGGAGCTGTAGGTATATCATGGAATACTATTTCTTTCCGGTAGAAAAAAATATTGTAATGTTGAATCAGGTGATCTAGCAGCCAAATTAATTTGATCACCTCTACCGATACAATAGCCATTGTAATTCCAATCTAATTCTTTTCGTGCAGTTCTGGAACTGTGGGTAAGAGCGCCATAATGCTGAAACCGCATTCGATACCTCTCTTGTAGGCTTAAATTTTCTAGTGGCAATGGAAATCATTGATCTAGAAAGGTTCATTATTTGTCTCCATTAAAAGTACCGTCAGTAAAAAAAGGGCGGCCGGGGTTCAATCCTCGGTCCCGGCACAGATCTATCTGATTTACAAACCCTTCCTTCACCTCTGACAAGACATCTTGAGAATGTGGGGAATGCCAGGCCTCCTACCATGGTTCGGATTCCACGTTAAACTGTAGGTCCTCCATTTCATCTCACAATAACCCTACCATTACACATTAGCGTAAATGCGTAAAACCCGAACAGGTAGTAAGACGCGGTGCTAATAATAATAATGATAATAATCGTAAAAAAGGGGTCGGTCAATTTGTCTCCGATAAATCCGCACCAAATATTCACAGTCAAGGGGCGCTGTCTTTCAGTTTGGTGCAACCACCGTGAATTTTCTGCACTCCAATAATTCATGTTGTGTCGGTTAACTTCCAAATGATTCGTAAAGATAAATTTATCAGAGAAAAAGGAAAAAGTTCCTATTTATTCTTAATTGTTCAATTGTCCATTGGAAGAATCAGTGGCGGCTCGTGTATAGGCACTGCGTAACTGCAGCACCCCATATTTCCACTTGATATTATCGATAAAATTTAATATAATGACTCTTTTTTTCTTTAATTCTTTATTTATTTTTGTAGTACAATATATATTCCTTAAACTTAATGTTAGTACTTCAGTAGCCATTCCCCATTTTATGAAAAATATACAAAACATCTTTGTATGGAACTGTGTGCTTCACAGTGCCAGCGACGTGCTGTTTGACTGTTGTGTGCATGCGCACATAGGAAGGGGGTGGGGAGGAAGGCAGGACTGCTAGGTAGAGAGAGCACTGTTGCTCTAGCAGTGCCGGCTCTGGCATGATGGTGGAAGGAAGTTTTTTTTTACTCAGCGTGTTTTGTGCTTATAAACCGTGTACCATATTCTTGAATGAGATAAAGATTCGAAGAGTGTAGAATTAGATTATTATTCTGCTTCCAACTAATCTATTTGATTAATATTTTTTCGGTTCTTTTATTGAACAGAAAGACTAAATGCGCTTGCAGTACTTTCAATGGAGAAACATTTCCTCAGAGATCAAGGAGAAAATTATTGAACTTTTTGCGCAAATTAAAACAAGAAGAATGGATTGTATTTTTAAATGAATAGATCAAGCTTGAACAGTAACAATTTAAGTTAAAGTAAGTAAAAAAGTTGTTTTTTTTTGTTAAAATTTTATCCAGTTCCTGAATAAATTTTATATATATATATATTTCCTTTTACACACTTTTAAAACAAAGGCTAACATTTTTCTGGAGCAGCTCCCCACTAATTTTACTGCCACTGGGAAGTATGCCAATCGATTGAGAAATTGTTGACGCATCGACACGTAATAAGGATGAAATTTATGATGCTTCAATATTTTGAGCACACTACTCTTGTATATTCTTAAATCTCTAAAAATCGCACGAGAACCTACATGAAGATTAAGCTACTGCGAATAACACTACGATCTCATTATGTTCACCAATGAAATTTCTCGGTGGCTCCTTTTATTCACTTTAACACTTCCGTTTTTTACAAATTATTTAACAAGACGATAAAAATATCTACGTGACGGTGCTTTTCATTCAAGGAAACGATAAGCTGACAGTATAATAGCATCATTAACTTTTCTTCTACATTGACAATAAATGTAAACATTTTTAATGTTTTCAGCAAAAGAATAATACTCCATAATTTTCAATACGTAGATTTACAACAAACGTCCTCTGACAAGAAGAGTATTGATCACAACTTGTGAATGTGGGGAATGCCAGGCCTTCACCGTGGTTCGGATTCCACGTTAAACTGTAGGTCCTCCATTTCATCTCACAATCATCCTACCATTACACATTAGCGTAAGTGCGTATAATCCGAACGGGTAGTAAGACGCGGTGCTAATAATAATAATAATAATAATAATAATAATAATAATAATAATAATAATAATACAAACGAAAATACCTCACGTTTTGAAGAACCGTGTATTTTGTTTATTGTGAACGTTTATTAATAAGGATTGAAATGTTAAATTGGCCTACTTATTATGTAAACATTCTTTATGAACGAGAGTTTGTTTTTTGTTTGTGAGATCGTTTTTCTTTTATTTGTTTAAACTATACAGATTCTAGTAGGCAATAAGCGGAAATAAAAACAGATCCAAAAACAATATATGTATTTCTTTAACTAATTAAAAATAATCAAAAATATACCTCGGGTAAAAAGTCTTTCAGACAAAAGTAGCTTATTATTTTCGTAGTATTGGATTCTGCAATAAAAAAATACAGGGTACTATTTGAAAAATAATAGTTGACCTTGAGATGACCTTAAAGATGTTCATTAAATAAAAAAATAGATTATGCCATTTTGTCAGCGTTTCAAAGCAGAGCAATTTGTATGAAACAATTTTTTCTTAAATACGTAATTTTTAAGATATTAAGCTGTACCAACTTAAAAAAACTACACTGTATATTTATGTAAATTTTAGTATAAATTTTCTCAGTAATTGCAAAATAATCCTACTCATAAAATTACGAGATGGATTAAACTAATTAAGTTGAGTGTTGTAAGCCTCACAAATCTAGATCAATATAATTATAATAAAATATTTACTAAAAATTATGATATAATTTATTTTAAAATTAAATAAATATTAATAAAATTTTCTATCTCACCCAAGCTAAGTTACTATTTATTAAAGTGTTATAGTCCAACTACTTAGCACAGTTGTTAGCACTTCTACGTCTGGATACTCAATTAAGTGTAATGGGTTTAGTTCCTGGCATATCGGAAAAAGAATATCGTTGGTTGAATTGCGTGTGGTGTCTCTTAAAAATAAATTAAGTAAGTTTGTAAGCCATTATTTGGTATTGATCCTAAAGTGCATGTAAAATGTTTTCAGTTGGTTTTACTAAGTGAAGTTGACATGATCTTTATGAACAAACTTATTGTATTAATGCAAGTCTTACAAACTAATTTAATTTTGTAACCAACAAAACAACCAGTCTTCTGACTTTAAATTAATTACTTTGAAATTGGGATCCTAAATTTTAATACTGAGATTTTTTTAGTAGGGCTGAGAATTGAACCCTAGAACCCTTAGCTTGGTTAGCAAAGGAAATACCCGTAAGGCTAAAATGGGTTTAAATTAAGTTAATAATTAGGGATGAGTAAGGTAGAATATAAATGAAATGTACAACGAGAAAGATGGAACACACTTAAGGGGGAAAAGAAAGGGGGAAAATCCTAAGTAAACCCTGAGGGATTTGAACCGTGTTATCGGCAAACCAGACTAGATGAGCCTGACATTTGATCCACTAGGTCAATGCAGCTATAAGGCAGGACACCTTCCTATTATTATTATTATTATTATTATTATTATTAGCACCGCGTCTTACTACCCGTTCGGGTTGTACGCACTTACGCTAATGTGTAATGTTAGGGTGATTGCGAGATGAAATGAACGTGGAATCCGAACCACAGTGGAGGCCTGGCATTCCCCACATTCACAAGATGTCTTGTCAGTGGTNAACGTGGGATCCGAACCACAGTGGAGGCCTGGCATTCCCCACATTCACAAGATGTCTTGTCAGTGGTGAAGGAAGGGTTTGGTAATCAGATAAATCGGTGCCGGGACCAAGGATTGAACCCCGGCCGCCAGCATAGAAGTCTGACACCTTACCCCTAGACCAACAGGTCACCCACCTTCCAATTAAAATAACTAATTATTGACCATACCTTTTACATCGTTCTCGTTACGCCACTTTCCATTGTCAAACTATTTGACATCATACATTAATCAACTATATTATTTTAATCAATTATTAAAAATAATTAACAGATGATTATTTTAAGTTTGAAACACTTTAAGCACATTAAAAAGCTTTTAAAAAAAATAAACACCAAAACCACTTCATCTTCAACGACATAAACTTGTTTAAAATTCATCCGAACTGAAACTGGCTCGCCTACTGAATGTAGCAGCAACACATAGCTCAAGCTTGACGTTTGAACTATTTAACGGGCAACGTTGAAAATCCTCGGCTTGACCAAGCGCAGAAAACAAACAAAATGGAGAGAGAGAGAGAGGGGGGAAGGGGAGGGGGGTAATAGTCTACAAATTTTGGTAGGAGGGATGGCGAATATTGAATAAACAAGTACACGCCTGGTTTGCGGATTCCTCGTGAAGGTCCCCTATTTTTAGTAAAGAGATCTTGTGTGGATACACGGATCTTGCCAAAATTTAGTGTCCTCGAGCCGTTATAACTTTCATGGACCGAGTAAAGAGAAACGAGGCTGTATGATTTATATTTTTTTTCCTCCCACTTCCGTCTTTGTTTTCTTCTTCTCCTTCTCTTCGATTCTTGGTTTAAAACGCCGCCATAGCCTGGTAAGAAATGATTAGGAACTTCAAAATATAAACGAGATTCATGGCAATAATTTTTGAAATATTTAGTTGCTCTCAAAGAGATGAAGTTTTTTTTTTTCTTGATGTAGTTTACTTCCTGAGCTTGCGATGAATGACTTGCACATTGATTGATTGATCTTTCTGCGAAGTGTTGGACTGTTTCTCAAAGCGGAAGCAGATGAAGGCATACAAAGAGTTAGTAACCACAACGTAAAAGTAAGCTAGGAAGGATAATTTTATAGCCAGCTATCATTAACATAATCACATCAAGATGAGTAATCCAACCTACAAATTATAGAAAAAATTATTCGGAAAATTTTGTCAAAAAATATATTGCTTAATCTTAACGAAAGATTTGAAAACGAAATTTAATTTAATTGATATTTTTTTTGCGAAGTAAGAAATAAATACTCGAGTAAGCTAAACAAATAATTATATTATGTTCTATATAAATCCTTTTTATGAACCATAAAAAGAAATACCAATAAAACATGGATTATGTTTTTCCGAGATATATTGTATAAAATGAGGGTTTTTTTTACTCAGATACTCTTTATAGCCGTCTTTTATTGAGGAATTATGACTCAATTCAACGTCATTCGTAGACTTCAAAGAGAGGCGCAGACTGTGGAAATGGTTGACGGGATTTGGTAAAGGATTACTGGGAAAACGAAAAGGTTTGAAGAATAGGGAAGGGGGTTGAGAGGGAGGGGTTAGTGGGTGTAGGGGGTAGAGGGAGGATCCAATTCCAATGTCGGGTGAATGTAATGAGGCCACTGTAGATGGTTTTCATCAAATAATTTTGTTGACACATCTACTCTCAAAATCCACATTATTCACACATTTAAACTGTGTTAATTAGTTTAAATTTCACAAAGTCAAATCGTTATCACACTTAGATAACATGTAAAAAAAAGATTCTACATTGATTTGTGAATAAAAATAGAGGATTTTTAATGTTACATAGGTGGCAAGAAAAACTAATATTTTCGAATATTAAATAAAATATGAAATAAATAGGTAAACACCGACAGATTGGATATGGAGAGTATTCGTTTTACTTTTTATTTTTTAGCACCGCATCTTACTACCCGTTCAGGTGATACGCTTGTGTAATAATTACGCTAGTGGTTTTAGTAATGAAGAAGGTTATAACTATAAGTTCACCCACATTGACATGGAGTTAAAGTGGAAAACCTATTTTGAAAAAACAACCCACCCTCAGTACATCCAGCTGAGATTCGAATCTCGATCTTCCCGTCATCGGCACTTTAGTCTACTGCGAGAGTAGTGTTAGACCATGCGTCCACCGAAGCTGGTAATTCGTCATACTTAAAATATAAGTGTCAAACAGGGTAACATTATTACCTGTATTTCTAGAGGTGGTTTTCAATTTGACTGGCAGTTTATAAGAATATTTCTCAAACTTTTTCCAGTACTGTACCCCTTTAGGAGCTATTGCCTAGCCAACGTGGTCATTTCAGCTCTTCACAAAAAAAAAAAAAAATCCACTATCTTATTAAATTGAAACCGTAGCTCTAGATTTTAACTAAGCCGTACAAACATGCGTATTATTTAATAATTATTAGAAATCAGTGGCACTTCATTTATAATTGTGTACACTGACCACACTTTTGTAAACACTAATTTATAACGTTGTGTAAAGGGATTACATTTTTACTTTTAATAAACGTGATACGTTTTGATTGATGTTTAGATCTGGATGATTTTACTCTGATAAGAAATATATGTAGTCTTCACGAAACTTTAATATTTTAGGAATAATCAATGTGCTTAGTTTTTAATTTATCTTTTTCTGCTTTGATTTAATTAAGTGTTCACAAATTAACAAATTTTTACTAATTTTTTAAGTTTTCCAGGTGCATGTAACTACACTCATACGCATAAGGTTTATATATATACTAATCTAATATATATTGTATACCTATACACTAACGATATCGGTTCTGGTTGCTTTTTTTTTTCTTCAACTGAGCTAAGATCTATTACAAATACAGTACGCCCTCGATTAACGCGATTAATCCATTACAAAGGGCATCACACTAGTTTAAAAAGGCGTAAATTGAATGGTACTTTGATATTAAGTGTTTTTGTTTCGAAGGGAAATTAATGATAACCAGGCTATGCTTATGAAAAGAAAACTTGGATATCATTACTCTCGCTCAAGGTATAACCAAATAAAATGGTGAATACACTATCAGCTGTGCGTCAATTTATTCAGTAAGCCATCTTTTATGTTTAAATTAAATCTTGATAGATGCTGTTTGGTGTTTGCTGGTCGTAATTCGTGGTCCCACCACCACGTAAATACGTGTACGCGTAACTCGAATCCATTCAAGTTGAGGACTTACTGTAGGCCTACTCAGTAGGAGAAACACATGTTTAAAATAAAAGTCTGTATTTTATTCAAATAGAGCGTAATGATGGTGGGTATTTCAACTGGAAAAAGTTAAATATCAGCAACTTTGAAACCCATCTTACGAAATCTTGGAGTTAACGTGAATATGTACCTAATAGAATCAAATTAGGTTGAACTAATTGATATTGAACCATGTATTTAAAAATATATCTGAAGCTATTTAATAAGTTCAGTTTTATTTTTTCGGAGCAAGAAGGTTTAAGTTTTCTTTTAATTTCACCCTCCTTTCTTTTTATTTACTAGAAATTTGTATTCATAGCCCGAATTAGATAGGTAGGAACTTTTATAAAGACAAATATATATATTTTTGAGCTCAACAATGATAATTTTACTTTATTATTATTAGTTAATAGGTATTGATATTATCAATAAAAAGTGATAGATGAAGATCACATTAATCTAAAGTATAAATAATATTAATACTGGTTCAGTAACTTTTATAAATGCCAGAAATTTCCTTTATATTGTAATAAATACTTTTTTTTTACAGTAATCATAAAAATAATGTATAATAATCTTAACCTTTTGACCGGGAACATATCAATCTTTTAAAACCTCGGTTCATTCAAACAGTGTAAGAGAAATGTGTGTGTTCTCTTTACCTATTCACTTCGTGTTTTAGTTGGGCGCCACCCCTAGTATCTAGGGGAAAAATAATAGTCATAAAAAAAACTTTACCTCGGCTATCCACTCAGTGGCACGACGACTCTCAACCTCGGGACCTCTAGGTGAACTTAAAATTAAAAACCATGACCCATATAGATAAAAAAAATTGTTGTTGAAGAAAAATATAATTTAGGCTACAAATAAAAATGAATGTATGAAATAACCATTGTTAGCAATTTTGTCAATTTATTATTGTTTCCCTTTTGTCCACATCCAAATCCTACCTATGGAATTCCGGTTAATTATAATTCTAAATTTACAAGGTATAGCACAATATCAATATTGTTGAAACCAATGGAAGAGAATATATATATATATACAATCAGTAAAATCAATAATTAGATATAAAATATAATGTTAATTATATTGTTGTATTAGTTTGTCCTTCTGGAAGTAAATAAGTTCTGACTTATTTAGGAAAGAGAACATAAATGATTACAATAATCAAAAGTCGAAGAGTTGGTTTGACCTCACCCATGTATAATTAGTCCGTACTGAAACACCATCTTCATAAATGTGTTTCACTTCAAATTCTCCCACAATTTACTTTAGCATAAATATTGTAGCTCTCACACACACTCTTAGCTTCCTTTTTTTTTACTACTTTCACTTTAATCTTCCACCTTTGAACCACTATTAAATAACTGGAATTGGGAGCCCACATCCATTTGGCTCCATGTTGGACCACCAACCAGGAAGAACTCTTCACTACTATTTAAAAACCTTCCAATCTTTATTCAAATTTAAAAACGTTCTATTCCAAGTCCAAAGAGAAAACAAACTATATGTAAATAAAAACGAAAATGAATTGTTGGCTATAGACTAGTGAGAGAATAAAAATGAAATGTAGGTTTAATATAAGTATTTAAATATAGCCAATTGAATATGAATAATGTTTTTAATAAAGAATTAAATGTCTATTTCCTTCTGTCAAAATTAAAAATCGCGCTCGTTTTTTCTTCCTTCCTTCTTCCCTTCCAAAACGCGAGGTTCACTACTCACTCGTTTGATAGCACTGCGCATGCGTTAAAACAAACATGGCCGACCTTCAAAATAAACACAGTCAATCACACTTCTTAAAAGGATAATTAATATGCTTAATAAAAGGTAAGTGTTCTTCCTTAAATCAAAATTCCTTATTTAAATTATTTAAAACAATGTTTTACGTTGTTCCTTCCGTCCTTTTAATTAATTAAATATATGTAAACATCATCATTAGTCAGGCCAGCAACCAGTTGGTGAAATTCGAAGATTTCACACGAAATTAAATGGGAAAATAAATCAGAAATTGTTCACAAAAGTAGAAAAAAATAGGGAAATACAAGGTAGGGTGGCAAATAATATCACAATACTAAAGCGAACTATTTAAAAGCAATGCTGTAGAAGTGAAATTTTGTTTTAACTTAAAATATTTCTTACACACGTTATCATAATACTAAAAAGAAGACTTTCCATAAACGAACTTTGATATTTTGTATAATTAAACATTTTAAAATGAAGGAAAATATTTATACCAGACTTTATAATTAATCTAAATTTTATTTTCAAAACGTTAGTTTGCATAGCACCATATTAAAAAAAAAGTTAGTCAAGTTGTCCGATATTACGGAGAATATGTCATTTATACCACATGTTATTTCAATTAAAATTCAGTTTTTTGTAGGCCCCTATAATCAATTTATTAAAAATCGTAAACTATTATTATTGATATATAAATCTATTAAGCCTTTCTACACCGTAAGTATATTACTTTTATCATAAGCTAACAAATGCATAGTAGTTCAAACTAAATTGATTTATTTTTAAATGGTATTTTAAAGCAAGTATAAAATATAATTATTTTGTGATATACTCTTATAAACAAATACAAACATATAATTCTATTGATACTTGTTACATAAGTGATAAAAAAGTAGTCCCAAAAATCTTAATTGGTCGGAAAAACGTGTCAGTATTGTCTAGTTTGATTTATCCCGCCACAGGGAGGTTAGGTGTGGTGATTTTTTTCCCTAAAAAATGCTCCACGCTCCCCTTTCCCTCGAACGTGGGTACATTTAACTAAAAATTACCTGCCTCATCCCTAGCCTATTAGTGTAAGCAATACCAGACGGGTAGTAAGATGTGGAGCTTATCTGTAGTCTTAAGCCTTTATTCACACGATCGACTAAAATAATAATAATAATAATAATAATAATAATAATAATAATGACAGGATCTGATTGAGTGTCGCTGTAATTCTCACGATTGCAGAAATGTTTTATGAGCCATGATGTTTTGCAATTGGATTTCAAGTTATAATATTTCCTATCATTTTCCCTTGAATTTCAAGTCGATATTTCTACTTGATGATCAAGTTGGACAGAAAACAAATTAATAGGTTACTATAGTCAATAGTAGTCTTCATTATATTATTATTATTAGCACCGCGTCTTACTACCCGTTCAGTTGTACGCACTTACACTAATGTGTAATGGTAGGGTGATTGTGAGATGAAATGGAGGACCTACAGTTTAACGTGGGATCCGAACCACGGTGGAGGACTGGCATTCCCCACAGTTACAAGTTGTGATTAATACACGTCTTGTGAGAGGTGAAGGAAGGGTTTGTGCAATCAGATAAATCTGTGCCGTGATCGAGGATTGAACCCCGGACCCAGCACAGAAGACTGACACCTTACACCTAGACTACCAGGTCACCCTATGTCTTCATTATACTCATAAAAATAACAGTTTCTCAAACTTTTTATTACACCAATCTAAAAATAAGTATAAAAATAAATCTATAGGCATTTAATTGATTATCTTGAATTATAGATTCAAATAACTTGAGATGAACTATTAATCTAAAAAACTTTTGAGTAGCCACCATATTGGAACCGATAGCCAACTTGAAAAAACTATGTACTCTACATCCATCGTTTGACCTTGTTTCAAATAATGTCTCAGCCAAATTTCCTTAAAATTGATCCACGGATTTGACAGTTATCGTGGAAAATACAAACAAACAGATTTTTGAGTGTCACCCATCTTGAAATACATGTCGAGATCAGAAAACCATGTAGGCCTATATAATATGTTGATCAACCTATGTTCAAATAATGTCCCTGCAAATTTACTCAAAACTGGTCCACGTAATTGACAGCTATCTCGTAACGAAGATCCGGGCGTCCGGATAGATGGACAGAAAAGATGGCTAATGTTCAAGTTAAATCAAAACATCTCTATGTTTTTTTATAATTTAGCACAGTGTCTTACTACCCATTTGGGTTTATACGCTTTTAGTACTAATTACGCTAATAGATTAGGAATTGGGAAGGTCGAATTAGAGGAATTGAAGCCGCATTTGCGTGTAGGGAGAGTGCAAAACCATTTAGGGAAAAAAAACACACCCAGTTCACCCGACTGAGATTCGAACCTCGATCTCCCCGCCCTCAGCAGTTGAGCTCAACAGGACTAGCGCGTTAGCCAACTACGCCACCGAGGCGGGTCAGAACCTCTCTATGCTCATCTGCTCTGCTCTCTTATTTAGGTGTGTGTGTGTGTGAATACACAGTATTGAAGGTTAAGGTTACACTCACCGTCTCGTGGACGCCACGTCTCCCCTCTCCACTGCCAGAAGGAACTTCTTCTCGTCCAGCGTCAACTGCGTCATCTCTTGGTGAGGTCGGATGACGTTCTCCTCCTCCATCATCCCGTGGATGCTGTGTCTCTGCAGAGGAGAAAAAAACACACCAAAAAATAGACTTAAAAACAACTTTATCGGATAACAGGGAGAGTATCTGTCATCCATTTGTTGTTTGATACACGAGATAATTGGACCTCGAGGTTCGTTATCCTGGGGTTATGAAGTGGAACACGAGTCTGGTTACTGAAATAAGGGGATAAAAAACAAAGTTTCAGGGAGACTACAAAATAGACGGATTTAAAATAGTCCCTGACTTTCTGACTTTTTCCGCAAATAAACATTTTTTTTTCAGCACAGCGTTCCATTCGGGTTATACTCTTAAGTATTATTATTATTATTATTATTATTATTATTATTATTAGCACCACGTCTTACTAACTGTTCGGATTATACGCAATTGGTGAACTGGTGGTCTAGGGGTAAGGTGTTGGACTTATGTGTTGAGGGTCCGGAGTTCAATCCTTGGTCCCGCCACAGATTTATCTGATTACCAAACCCTTCACCTCTGACAAGACGTGTATTAATCACAACTTGTGAAAGTGGGGAATGCCAGGCCTCCGCCGGGGTTCGGATCCCACGTTAAACTGTAGGTCTTACATTTAATCTTACAATCACCCTACTATTTCACATTAGCGTAAGTGCGTATAACCCGAACGGGTAGTAAGACGCGATGCTAATATTATTATTATTGATAATAATAATAATAATAATAATAATAATAATAATAATAATAATATACGCACTTGCACTAATGTGTAATGGTAGGGCGATTGTGAGATGAAATGGAGGACCTACAGTTTAACGTGGAATACGAACCACGGTGGAGGCCTGACATTCCTCACATTCACAAGATGTCTTGTCAGAGGTGAAGGAATGGTTTAGAAATCAGATAAATCTGTGCCGGGACCGAGGATTGAACCCCGGACCCCCAGCACTCTTAGTACTAATCACGCCAACTGGTTAGGCATAAGAAAGTTTGAATTTACAAGAAGTGTAACCACATTTGCGTTAAGAAAGAGAATGGGAAACCACTAAGGGAAAATCACCCTAAGTACATCCGACTGGTATCAAACCACGATCTCCCCGTCATCGTAAGTCTAGTCTATTGTGATAGTAGAGCCTTAGACCATGCGTCCACTAAATTGGGTTTATTTTAATTGTAAAAGAAGTCCAAACATTATAAATACTTTATGTATAAGGAATAATTAATTTTCGAACCCCTCAAAAATAAACAAATACTTATTTTTTACACTATCTCTTATATCCACCAGGGATATATGCATTTAATAATGCTATAGGAATATAAATATGTTTAGAAGAAATGTATCACAGTTTGCGTGACTAGAGAGTGGTAAACTATTTAGGGAATAACTATTTCAGAGCTCCAAGATGTGATACGATTCCCGACCTCCCTATCAATGGCAAACCAGACAAAATGAGCCTGATATTTAGTCTTCGGGCCCACTTATACGGGTATTGTCATAATTAAAAAAAAAAAGCTGGCAAAGATAAAAAACATATAATTTACATTTATATTCCATAAACGGCCAAACATTCAATTTTAATGAGATACAAAAATATTCCCTGAAATTTACCTAATTTTCCTAGCAATTTTTACATTTATAGATTTTCGATATTTATTTATGTTCTAAGGCCCAAATTAAAAAACAAAAAACAAAAAAAAAACCAGATTGTCGATGACGTGGGGATCGGGGTTTGAATCCTGGTCGGGAGTAATATGGGTAGTTTTTCCTAGATGTATTTCTACGCTCCCTCCATGCATATGTGGGTACATTTCCTATACACTTTACCCTTAGAATTCCCACAATATTAACCTAATTAACATGTAGGCAAACAGCCCGGACGAGTAGTGAGATCCAGCGAGAAAAATAAATAAATATTCTTATTGATTGTGTCTACACTGAGTGAAGTGGTTGAAAGATACATTTTTAGAAATATTTCTACCAGGTATACTATACTGCACGAAGCCTGACATAAAGTAAGCCATTGGTTTTTCTACAAGATCATTATATTGTCTTCTACATTTTTCTAACAATCCTAAATAAACTTAAATATTATATCTGAGAGATTTTTTCTGACTAAAAGGGAGGGAAAAGGGGAAAGGGGGAACCAACAAGGAAGAGATAAGAAGTGGAATAATGGAGGAAAGCTTATATCTTTGGTATACTCAAATTTACAAAGTCTCGGGTAAAGTTTACTTCGCGTTGCGCGGAAGATAATTTTGGCATTATATCTTATTCCATTTTCTGGCAGTCTCTTGGATACTTTATTGGTTCGAATCCAGGAGATGCTAGTTTTTTAAACACGAGTTTACAAACCTTAATATTATTATTATTATTATTATTATAATTATGTATGTGTTGAGCATCAAAGGACTAGAATGATTTTGATTAACATTACTTTGTACTTTGATCAAAATATTATTTTCAAATTAGGACGAATAAAAATAGTATTTGTGAAACTTACGCTTAGATGATTTTTTCAATATTTTTAAAACTAACCTAACATTCGTCCAAGCATTCAAATACTTATTTAGGGGAGTATCTCTCATCAGTGGTAATAACGGAAGTTAGTCTCTAAATATGTATTCTTTCGGTGACGAGTAGGTCAAAGTTTTATCTCGAATGGGGGTAGTTTCCCACGTTTTTGGAGGTGTTATTGGATCGGGTTAGGTTCTCATTCTCTCACCAAGTTAATACAGTAACATCTCCTTTACGCTATCCTACCAATCTCTACACCTTAGTGTTAAAAGTACTAATAATAAAATAGTAAAATAGTATTTTAGTAACAGTTTTATACAATTTGCTAGAAAAATGTACTCCAAAAATATATTTTGATACGAAATAGTTTGAAATAAATTTTGGTAATAACATTTAGGTCCTTTGTTAAGAAAATAAAACATTCAATAGATGCCTGGTATATTTTTACCTCTAACTTTTAAGACTAAAATATCCCTAAAAGCGATAGTAAAAATAAGACAAATGTTGGAGTGGAGTACCAACGTACAAATGATCCATGAAACTGTAAGAAAGACGAGGTGTCCTAATGGACAACCTTTGTAGACAACTACCACCTTCTGTGCCCATTTATTCCTTCAGACGAATAAGGAGAAAGACAGAATAAGGAAAACCAGTTTAATGACTTACACATAAAACTAATGGAACTCACGACCAACATTTACAAGTTTAAGACAGACATGAGATTAAAATTTATTAGTCCAAATTAAGACGCCCTTTTATATGTTTAAGAACCACTATCAAATGAATTCAAACAAAGATTTGCTTCAATTATAATTAACTTAAATTTATATGATTATATTTATTACTAGGACATTTAATAGAAAAACCCGCCTCGTTGGCGTAGTTAGCTAACGCGCTAATCGTGTTGAGCTTGACTGTTGAGGACGGGGGGAGATCGAGGTTCGAATCTCGGTAGGGTGAACTGGCGGGGGGGGGAGGGGGGTTCTAAATGGCTTTCCACTCTCCCTCCACGCAAATATGGGTTCACTTCCTATAATTCAACCTTCCTAATTCCTAATCCATTAGCGTAGTTAGTACTTAAAGCGTACAACCCATACGAGTAGTAAGACGCGGTGCTAAATAATAATAATAATAATTTAATAGAAAATAATAATTCTTCTTTAAGCTATCCACATTTTAGAATTAAGTTTTCAATTAATAATACTTTTATTTAAAATTATCTTGAGATATGTTTGTAAATTATCAACATAGATACACAAATCTAACACAAATTAATATAAGGAGTTGAAACTGTAATGTTAAAATTTGCTACGATTATCCAAAGTTTACTTTATAAATATAAATCAAAGTCTCATTTCCCTCATTTTAATTTTTAAATGATCCCTTAGGTACATTTAGTAAATGAAAAAAGTTTATTTTATTTTTATGGCTACATATATGAATTTATCCAGCCTTACGCTATAATATTATATATGTAATTTAATCCTTGGTCTGTATTAAAATTCTGTTTTGTAGCTTTTATTTTTAATTAATTATATACTTTAATATGTCATGTATAGGAATAGTTGACTCGGTTCATAATAATATAGAAGTTTTTTCTATATTTCTTCAAAATCGTTTCAAAGACGCATTGGTTATGGTGTTTGTCGAAGTCGAAGCAACGAAGAAAATTTGACAATTTTATTTGCTTTACAAACTCGTAATATTTGGGATTCAAATAGTATGTCTCTTGTGAAATAAAAAAATAAACGCCGAAGCAAATACTAAAATAAACTTTCAAATTTTTCATATTTATTTATGTTGTTTTCGTTACCTCAAATATAAAATTATTTCTCGATAAATTTTGTTTATTGTATTTGGCTTATATTTCAAAACAATAATAGATACATATTTCAATCAAATTAAATATAGTATAAGAATGACAATGGCATACGGGAATCGTACCCGCTATCCAAGAATCGTCCCGTGCTCAAGGTCATTCAGCCATGAGTTATGGCACAGTCTGTGCGGGACGTGTGGATTCATCGGTTCCTAGATCAATCAATGAATCACAATCACCGGAGGAGACTCGAGGTTGTGGTATGGAGGAAGGGGAAAGGGGGGTGGAGGTAGGATCTTCGCTCCTGTAAAGAATGACCCAGAGAAAGGTACGATTGTTTAATAGTTCAGTGGTAGATAATTTGGTGCCCTAAGCTAAGGGGTCCCGAATTGGTCCCCCCTCCCTGGCGCAATTTTTTTAAACTATATTTAATTGATCTGAAATATATAACTAAGGACGGTTGTCACCTGAACCAAAGTTAATTTCAGTCTTCACAATATATAATACATGGTACATATTATTCGGTGTTTTATTTGTCCACACACACACACACACTCACTCACACACTCACACACTCACACACTCACACACTCACACACTCACACACTCACACACTCACACACTCACACACTCACACACTCACACACTCACACACTCACACACTCACACACTCACACACTCACACACTCACACACTCACACACTCACACACTCACACACTCA